>OZ012696.1:30960761-30970761 GCA_963942565.1 Maea johnstoni
TTGTCATTGATTTTCATATAACATATTATATGATGATACTCTCTCTCTCTCTCTCTCTCTCTCTCTCTCTCTCTCTCTCTCTCTCTATATATATATATATATATATATATATATATATATATATACATATATATATAAAAACATATATATATGTGTGTGTGTGTATATACATACTAGCCTACCGGGTATTCACAAGCTACATTGCGAGCATACACTTTGGCAAAAAGGCAGTAGAGTAGACAAACACCATGTATCGCAAAACAATGAAAGAGAACAGAATAGAACATGTACAATCTGGATTCCAAAGGAGGTACAATGTACAATACATGTATAACACTGTTACTTAAAGGCTATAGATGCAAACACGGAATCTTCGTACAAGAGCAGCGTGCTGCACCGTCGATAATCGAGATTAAGAACAATATTTAAATTCTAAGACCATATAGCTTTTATTAATTTTAGAATCTTGCTATTGAAGTTCATTCAGTTATGGTAAATATTACGGCATCCTGACTGTAGAATGGCTAAAAAAACTGTTTATGATGGCAGTCTCTGTCTATAACCCGCCTCTATCTTCCTGTTGGTGGCATTTCTTTTCCCTATCAGGAGTATGATATTATTCTACATATAAAATATTCAGTGGTATGCTGGCAGAGAGAATAAAGTCAACTTTGGAAGATGTAGTACATAACGACCAAAAAGGATTTGTACAAAATAGGTTTATTGGAGAGAATATCAGGTTAATACATGACATTATGACGGAATGTGAATTAGAAAACAAACAAGGCATCTTAATATTAGTAGATTTTGAAAAAGCTTTCGATACTTTAGACTGGAATTTTATACAAACTGTATTTGAAATGAGTAATTATGGTGAAAAAATTCTAAATTGGATAAAAATCCTACAAAATGGCTCGAAATCAATGGTCTCTCAAAATGGATTCTTTTCTGAATCAATAAAATTAGAAAGAGGGTGTAGACAGGGTGACCCTGTCTCACCGTACATCTTTGTAATATGCGCTGAAATATTAGGCATAGCCATCAGAGAAAATGAGAGGATCGAAGGAATTAAAATATTTGGTTATGAACACAAAATATCACAATATGCCGACGACACCACCCTCATAACCAAAAATTGCAAAAAAAGTTTAAACAGAATTCTGAATACTTTAAAATTCTTCCATTCAATTTCTGGTCTAAAGGTGAATATAGAAAAAACAAAGGTAGTACAACTTGGAGTGGCGGGGGACGGCAGGATGATAAACATAGAAAAAGAAAAACTAGAACTAACAAATGAGTTCGTGCTATTAGGAATTCAATTTAATAGTAAAAGATTAAGCAAAATCACAGAAGATAATTGCAGATTAAAATTTCCTAAAATGAAAAAAGTTCTAAGGCAGTGGAAAAGAAGAAAATTAACTTTAAGTGGAAGAATATCAGTTTTTAAGAGGCTGGTGTCTAGCATGTTAACTCACATCCTGCTGTCCCTGCCAAATCCATCCCTTGAATTATCAGATGAATATGAGAAACTACTATCAGGTTTTCTGTGGGGTGAAAAACCAGCAAAGTTCAGAAAAGAAATTCTGGAATACCCGTATGATATGGGAGGTTTACAGTTACATAATTTACAAAGGTTCTCCTCTTCACTTAAGACAACATGGTTGAGAAGGATCATATCAACAGATAGCTCCTGGACTATTTTTGCAAATAGCTACGAGATTGATAAGTGCTGGAACTTCGGAAATAACTTTGCAAAAAACAAGAAAAATACTATGACAAATGCCTTTTGGAAAGATGTAGTCCAGTCAATAATATCATTGAGAGAATACATAAAACCAAAGACAGATTTGGACTATTTAAGTTGGCCTTTATGGCATGATCCTTACATCAAACTACCCTTACTCAAAAAATTAATGAATAAAAATGTGAACATAGTAGCAGATGTATTGGGAGCAAACTGGGAGATTATGACAAAAATTGAAATAGAAAGGAATAGAGGAATAAACTTGAACTTTTTAGAATATATGTCTATCAAACAAAGTGTAAAAAGTTTCATAAAAAATGCAGATAAACAGAGAGTCAATATAGGACCATATAGGCCTCTTTTATTAAATGTAGTGTTCTCACAGAAAAAGGGATGTCAAGACATTTATAGAAAAACTGGAAATTATGGAGACAAATTATTGACAGAGATTTCAGATAAATGGGAGATGGAGATATTATGTAATGTTGAACCAGATGATGTACAACAATCAATCAAACTATTTAAAAAAACAACAAGAAATATGTACTTATGGGATATACAATTTAAGATATTGTATACAAGGGTGGCTACAAACTCCAAGCTCTACCATATGAATATTAAAGATACAGAAAATTGTGAATACTGTGAAATGAGAGAAACAAATGTACATGCTTTTGTATCCTGTGAGAGAACACAAAATTTCTGGACTGAAATTACACACTTTCTGAGAAGAATAGGCTACATAAACTTTAGATTAGAACACAAAATAAAAGTATTTGGAGATACTGGAATGGACCTCCTTTTCAATTTGATAATTATGATTGCAAAAAAAGTTATATACACTAAAAGAGGGAAGGAGGGTCCATTCTCAATGAGATATTTTGAAACACTATTGGAAATGGAAAGAGAATCAGAAGAAATATATGCGGTAAATAATGATAGTGTTGAATTATATGAGAGGAAATGGGAGAAATATCTCGTAATGCAATAAGCACTACTACTAAATACAACACTATAAGTAGTACTTTTAGAAGAATATTAGCAACCATTGTGATGTATATTTTTATATTTTTTTATAAAAGTCCTCCTATCTCGTCCATTGTATGTTAACAAAGGAGGCAAGGTATCACCTGTATATAATCCTAGATAAGATTTGATATTTATGTAGATACTGTACCTGTGCTTATATGTTGATGTAACCAGTTTTTTGGTTTATGTTTGTTATTTTTTTATAATGTTGGAAATGAAAATAAATGAGCTCTGGATTATCCAAAGTTCTTCAAAAAAAAAAAAAAAACTTCTTTGTGCATGGAATTTCGGTTTTTCGTCACTTTTCCTGTCATAGTCGTGACTAGCCAGTTGGAAGTGGCGGAGGAAACCGCAGTACCCGGCGAAAACCACCGCCTGACCCCAAGTCACTGGTAACTATCTCACTTAATAGCTGCAGCCAAAGGTTATTTTTAAAACGTACATAGAGCTTGCTTTGACATCAAATAGTAGACCAGGGTTACTCATTTACACTGTGTATGCTTATTTTAGGTAAAAGCGATAAATAGCAGGTCTGAATAGCTAAGTGTGTGTGCGATAGGGTGCTTAATACTGCTTATATGCTTGCCCATATAACCGATTGGCCTGAAGCGCTGCCAATGTATCTCACCACTGCCTATGTTCGAACACTCCATATATAGGCATTAAGAACCATTGCCTCGGTTATCTTTGGAAAAGATTGGCCCCATATTCTAGGAAGGCTGCCATAACAACCCAGAGCAAAACACCATGTCAACGGGGACCTTAGCAATGACTTTATAACTAGGTGTCCAAAATGGAGGTTCATAGGGTTCCTCCTTTAAGGGTGATCACAATAGATTCGGACAAAGGCAATTTACATTTAGATATTCAAATATTATTTGTATTTCAGGTATTCGAATTGTATTTGTTAGTTACATCAATGCATAATGTACGTCGTTACGTATTACTCAAACTTGTTTATTTTTTCAAAATATTACTGGTATATAATCCTTTTTTATATAGATATTCCTGATCAAAACAATTGGATTTCATAGTGTGATTTTCGATGATTCGGCTTATCCAGAGATGGACATAACCTAGGGAGATAAGAAACTAGATAAAAATTCCGAAGCTGAGAATATTTCGTCCAAATCTCAGTGACACAAATATTTTTGAATACCATCTAAACCTTGTCACTCATAATTGGATAGCCCTCGCTCAGTATTCTCAGATAAGTACCATGTGCCAGTGCTTCAGCCATTTTTAGTTTTTTTTCAATAATTTTGTATTGGCCAAATTTGCCACCAGCGGCATAAAGGCTAATACCTTAAACACAAGTCAGCACTATTCCTGGGCAAATTAATATTAGCTCTTATCAGTGCCCCATTCTTCCCAAGGCGCTCACCCTGACTCAACTGAGAATATGCACTGCTCTACTTATCATCACTTCCTGTTTATGGAACACATGATCATTTTCATCTTTTGTATGGGAGAGGATATCGTTGTGAAATGTAGCTCACAGGAAATGATTAAATCATGAATTTATATTTCTTATTCTACACGTCTCTGTAGAAGAGTATGTTCCTTGTAGGACTTGTTTATGTGTGCTTTTGTATTTGTATATTTCGTTAAATACATATGTACAAATATATATATATGTATATATATATATATATATATATATATATATATATATATATATATATATATATATATATATATATATTTATATATAAATATATATACATGTATATATATATATATATATATATATATATATATATATATGTACACACGCACATATATATATATATATATATATATATATATATATATATATATATAAACTGAGTATATATATATATATATATATATATATATATATATATATACATGTACACACACACACATACATACATACATACATAGTGGGAAATAAATGGCCATGGCCTTACCCCCAAATGACAATAAAACATCCATGTGCATTCTGAAATGTATTGTTTTATTCTTAAAACACTACAGGTCCTTTACATTGTTATTTACAATTATGCGCCGACGTCATTGTACAAATGATACATGTATATAAAGCTTTTTTCTATACCTTCGCCTTAAGTGCTTATCAGTTCATCATTGTAGTATAAAGAGATATGACAGCCAAGAGGATGCGTATCAATTCCTCTTCTTTACCCTTCCAATGCCGAGGCTACTTTCTTCAAAAGGACAAGGGCGCAAAGGATTTTGAAAACTATATAAACCCTGTCATGTTGGTATTCATTGGAAAGCTTTGGCCATGCACTTAACCCTCCCAATGCTGAGGCTACGTTTGTCCAAAGCACAAGGAATCAAAGAATTCTGAAAATATCTAAACCCTGTCATGTTGGTATTCATCGGAAAGCTCTCGCTGAGTACTCTCAGATGAGTTACCATATGCCAGGGTTTCAGTCATTTTACAGATTTTTTGCATTATTTTGTCTTGGCCAAATCTGTCACCATCAGCAAAAGGGGTAAGAATAATAAACAAATGAGCGACCTCTCACCTTTACATTTACATTTCTAGGAAAGACGAAACCGTTTCTCCATTTGGAAAAGCCAATTACTTTTTGGCAATAATGGAAAATAAAGCAAAATGTCGAGTTTTCACGCGAGGAAACGACAGTGTCAAACTTTCTTGTTATGACAGAGCCGAATTCCTTTTTGGCATAACTCAAAATAAAATGTCTTATTTTTATTCTCGGTGAGGAGACTTTTTGTGAAAACATACATACAACATAAATAGATACCGGTAGTCTGGTGACATGCTTTCCGCTCTTTGTTGGAGCGGTGACTGTCAGATTACCTTCAGAAAATATTATTTGGAACTTAATACATTTGGTGATTGCAAGGCAATAAACTATTTCAAAAACGTCTCATGATGGATTATGATTAAAATTTTAACGTATCTAACGAATCTCCTTCCATAAAAACGTACATGTCAAATCTTCAGGCCATCACGAGCACTCTCAAAATAAAAGGGGTTACTTCCAGTGGAACCTGGTTGTGACGGTCCAGGGTCTTAACCAGCAGGGTGTCTGGGTGTCTTTTGGACTTCCGGGTTCATGATAAATACCTGATTTTAGGTAAAAAGACACCCTAGATTTTGGTATGTGTTTTTTTATAAATACTACATGAAATTCCAAGTTAAATTTCTAAAAGGTTTAACCTCAAAATAATAAGAAAGATATTTCTTGAAGAATTAAGCATATATTTACTTAATTTGTTAATGTACGTAATCAGTTTAAGGACTTTTCCTTTTTCAAACAGGGATTTTGGAGACCCTAAATTCTTGAAATCCCAATTTGGACACCCTGTTATGAAAACCCTGGCTAAGTCCCTGTAATGTGACCTCTTTATCCTTAACAAGATACATAGTAATGATAATTTAACTGACGCCTATAACGTATTAGGAATACATAAATAATAACATGATCTATCCATGCTTCGAGTTCTCATTGAAAACTCTCACCGGATTATTATGGTCTTCTTGAAAGTACCCTGGCATATTATTTGCAGTAGGGGTCGTGGTTTTTTGGTAATTTTTCACATTTTACTTTTAAAGATGTTTTCGTCATACACATATTTGCAAAGTAGTAAATCCTTCCCAGACCGCTGTGAAGTTGAGAGCGGTAATCCAAATATTAATCCGTATATAATCCGTCGTGCATTTGGCATTGTTAAGCTGGATGGTGAGGGCGTTTCCATGGTAACACTGGCATTCCCGTGATTCCGAAACAGTACAGGTAGTGTTACAATCTAGGTATCCATGATGAAACACAATTCTTGGGTCTGTGATTAGCCACACGTGAAGCAATATCAAATTAAGCTTAAAAGTTTGAAACTGGGTCACAATGCTTTCGGGAAAACACTAGTGTCCTCGGAATTTTGGACATTCAAATAAATGATAGAAGCCTCTTGAAAACGTTGGTAATATCCACACAGTAGTTATATCCACGGATTTGGAATGGTGCACATGTAAATAATCCAGAGTGTCAAGGTTTAATCATAGCTGATTCACACGTCCTAGATCTGGTAATAACCCTTCCAATGCTGAAGCTACTTCTGTCCAAAGCACGAGGACGCAAATATCTCTGAAACCCTCTCAACCCTGTCATGTTGGTGTTCATTGGACAGCCCTCGATGAATACCCTCAGAAGAGTAAGGATGTGCCAGGGTTTCAGTCATTTTTCAGTTTTCTTTGCATCACTTTGTTTTTGTCAAATTGGTCACCAGCACAACAAGGGTTAAAAGTACAGATAGATCGCCAAAATTTGAGTTTTGAGACTAGACACATCACAAGCACAGCTCGCTAATAATAATTAGGCTCCCTGCCTCCTATTGGATGAGTAAGGGCACAAGTCCTCCTCTGATCACCCGCTGAATGTTTGGTCATACTTCTTGTTTTGTGACGATGTAACTTCTGTAATTCCTCGTTGATTTAGTCCATGACTATATAAAACCTTTTGGTTATCCTTATCCAAGATGGACTGTTTGTAATAATCCAAGATCCCAGGTCAACTTGAGACAACGGTCTACATCCCAAAGAAACGAAAGGTCCTTAAATATTTTTTCAAAACAAATTATATTGTCTTGCTGAGTCTGAGACCATAAATATTTGCAACTATTTCCAAATAACCAGTTTACATCGCAAAGAAACGAATGGTCAGTAAAAGTTTTTTCGAAACAAATACTAAACCCTTACGGAGTCTGAGACCGTAAATATTTGCATCTATTTCCAGTGTGTGTGACCAGTGCCATGGCTAAATGTGAACACCTTTGAGAGGCGACCACCTTCAGATCAGAACACAATATCAAACGCTACACTTGCTTGTGATCACTGTATAAATCGTCCAGATGTGAACATTTCCTAATGTAAACAGTGACGCACAGGTCCTAGACGATAGTTCACATATACGATGTAGCTTTACAATCTTGATTATCGACATATCCATGTTAATCCATATGCTCCCTTTCAGGTTTTTGGGGTATTCTCCGCCAAACGCCAACGCCCAATTTACACAATAAAGCACTAGACCACTTTAACCCTTCGACGCTGAGGCTGCTTTCATCAGAAATACAAGGACGCACAGATTTTTGAAAATAATCCAAACCCTGTCATGTTGGTATTCATTATACAGCTCCCGCTGAGTACTGATTCCCATGTACCAGGGTTTCAGTCTTTTTTTTTGCATCAGTTTGTAACTGACAAATTAGCCACCAGCAACATGAGGTTTAAGCTAACATAAGCACAACTGCAGGGTTTTACAAATGCAAATCCGAATTGACCATCTGATTCAGAGAGTCGATCACATAATCACCAGCATAAATAATCCAATGTCAGTATTCATGGTATACCTAGTAGGCACAGTGTAACTCCAAGTGCGCCATGAGTCAGCAAGTCCACTAGCTTTGGTTTATATACCCTTGGTGTCCGAGACTTCCTTGTCACACAGTAATAATAATCCTCCAAGTACAGTGCCGACATTTAATTCCTACACTCAATGCCTGAGCAGCCCGGACTCAATACACACCCACACGCCCGCTTGCAACCCAATTTTCCTAGTCATGGATGCATAGATGATCTCACAACTGATTTGCAAGCTATGTGGGTTAGTGATGTGCTTGGCATATTTTTTACGTGCTATCCATATGTGTTTGTACAACCAGGCACTGGCAGACGTCTGGTCGACTGGTGCAGGAATTCAATATCTGTACTTTGAAACACCATGACGAAACGTAATATGAAATAATACGATGTAATGTGATGAGAAGAAGAGTGCTGTCAAGTCACTGTAGGCACAACCGAGTATGGAATTTACCAAGAAACAGAGTATACAATATAGTTCACAGTGCTTAGCACAATCCATGACTACCATAGTCACAGAATTCATAATTGTTTTCTATTGCCAAGTCCATGACTTTATCCTTACAAAAGATGCCATGGCTGAGTTGCGATACAGGCTGGCCCCGTTGAAATCTGATAACCATCAGTAGGAATATCGACGACATATCTACACACCTTACACAAACGTCTTAGAATAGTTTCTCAAACAGTTGAATAGTTTCTCAAATAGTTTCTCAATATTGAAAAACCGAGTAAGTCTTCACTAACTGGGCGCTGACACCTGTGTTAGTTTGGCAACGACGCGGTCGAGTTTACTACTGTTCATCTTTTTAATTCCGTTCCCGAGGGTCGGGATCCTAAGGGGTCCATTTTGAAGGTTTATCCCTTGTCGGAGCACTGTGTTTTTAGGCGATGGTTGGGCTAGAATTATTGGGGTGGGGGTCGGGGTGTTGGCCGCTGATGCTTGCGGGGTGGCGGCCGCAGGGGGCGTGGCCATTTTCGGAAGTCCATTTGTGATTGGTTTGGGAGGGTCACATGGTTTATCTCCAACCACAACAGTCTTGTCACGTGACTCCTCATCAAGCCTGGGTTTTTTCACACCATCCTTTTTCACAACTTCTTTTTCCGCCTCTTTTACTTCCTGTGGTTGCAGTGCCTTTGGTTCCTTGTCTCCATTCACTCCGTTGCTTATGGCAGGAGTGCTGGTTCCTGAAGTGATATTCGTAATGGCCGCCGAAGGTGCTAACGGAGGTTTAGATTTAACTATTGATGACGAAGATGACAATGACAACGACGGTGACGAGGACGCAGATGATGATGAAGTGGTCGAGGATGACGCGGTGGAAGACGTAGCTATCGGTCTGGGTGTCGCTTGAGACAATTTCCGCTTCCTGTTTTGAGCAGGCGTCTCGAAAACTGTGTAGAATAACCGCAATGGCCCTTTCTGTAATCGCAAGAAAAATATATGTGTGAAACATAAGAAAAATATGTAAATGTGAAACAAACAGTATCAATGTATCAGCTTTTTGCCAGGATGAGAGTAAGTCTGTGTGTGTTTTTTGTAAGTATATCACAAGTATTTCCGTGACATACAAGGGAACTCAAGGTGAATTTGAATCAGAACTTAGAAAGGTGTTGTAGATTGTCTCAGATGAATAAAACATGGATTGGTTGACAAACACCAATTACCATAGGACCCATTATAAAGCCGAGTCGTGTCTCAGAGTGTAGTCAATAGGAGACAAAGACCAAGTGAAGCAAAAAGGCTGAAAAATGACCGAAACCCTGGCATATGGGTGCTCATCTGAGAGTACTCAGCGAGAGCTATCTAATGAATACCAACATGACAAGGTTTAGACGGTGTTCAAAAA
>OZ012696.1:30973261-30985761 GCA_963942565.1 Maea johnstoni
TTTCAAATAGTTTATACACTAAAATCAAATCAATCATAGGCTTATGGCGTGATAGGTGAAATGTTTGTTTCGAGCCCTGCGACGAGAGCCCATAAGTAGTAGTTTAAATTCCACTTTATAGATGGCGCCACCGGTCGCTCGATAACGATCTCTGTGAAGTCGGTCAGCGAAGCGAGGTAATCGGTGCCGACACTGCTGTGTGACCGCGGGCGGTCCGCACGCTCTACTGACCAGCAATGTAAATGCCAACACGCGTCGTTTTGTTCAAGTCGAGAGAATACATACCAGCCTATATATAAAGCCCGGCATATATTAGCATTGATGCTTTAATACATCGTTTGAACGTTCTGTAGGAGTTAATTTAAAATGCGCTATTTGGTGAATTGTGGGTTTGTATTGGACGAACCTTTTCGTCTATTTACAGGTTCAAATTTCTAATAAAATCTAGTAATATTCCTTATATTGAATTGCCAGTCAGTTTTTATTACCATTCCGTAATAACATTTCTTAAGAGCGAACGAATATTTCAGTATTGATCAAAATATGGACACAATAAATTGGATGCTTTTCTTTTAGCGCATTTTCCTTTGGGAGATCGTATAGATTGGTGAGACTTGAAGCTACATAGAACAACTTTAAAAATTCGAAAATGTGAAGTGGTGATGCGTATCTTAAAGAAACATTGCATACATCATCAAATATGAACAATGGCGGTTTCGATAGACCAACGCAATTCACCGAATTTTCATTGCTTTCATCTCAAATGAACAAATATACTCGAATGAATGAAAATAAAAACAAAAGAGAAACACGGAGTCATCAAGGGAGCGAGATGTCATACGTGAGACCAGTATATAGGTATATAACGATCTCTGGGGATACCAAATAGGTAAAAAATAAAAACCGCTTGAAATCATAAAGCAACGAAAAAAGGTATGGGTCCACTAGGTAACCTCATCACCCGAAAGAGAGACCGCGGGCGTTTTCTTGTACAAGCAGACGAACTGAGTACCCTGTATCTACACGACAGGGTTGAGTCCTGCGGGCGAACACGGAAAATTGAAAACTACGTTAATTACAGCACTGGTGGACAGGCCTTCCGCGAGCCGCTGTCATTCTTACTTTGTTGTTCGATAACGCATCCATTTTCGTTGCCATTCCTTTCACGGATGTCAACTTTGACCTATATGTGCGTACCATATGGCGCGCTACGCGTATACAACAGCACGGTGGGTCGCCGCCATCGGTACGTGCCTTTCTATAAAATCATGCTGAAAGCGACACGAGGCTGCGCATACCATAGCATCGCGTGCACACAGGGGCAAGGTTCCGCCAGGCATTTCTCATTCAAATAGTAAGAATATCCACAGCTTGAGGAAACATTTGCAATAACCGATGTATCGTAAAGAGCAAGTCTTGTATTCAACCAAAGAATTTTTCTAAACCACCCCATTCGTATCACGAATTACATCAACTACAAAATCGCACTTCGTATGAGGGACGCTACAAACTCTACTATCATAAAGCCGCGGCTGAAAGACCCATCTATAGCCATTCACGTTTTGTCAGACAAAATATGTCTGACAAATTTTATGAAATTTCTCAAGCAAACGCATCTCTCAGAAAATACATGAAGAAGAAATATAAATAAGAACTAAACTAGCAAATCTCGTTCAGAAAATTTGGGAAATTATGCTTATTGCATAAGCTATTTCAAAAATTCTTCTAGGTCCAGACGACAATTTTATGGGGAACTCTCAATCATGGGTCACTAGTCACAACCGGCTACACTAGCAGTACCATACTACTTAGGGCCGTTCCACTAAAAAAGGTATGGAGCGGGGAGGAACGGAAGATAATTAAAAATTCGACATCACCCCCACCCCCCTCCTGCCAGTTCGACCCCTCCCCCTTAAATATCATCCGTTCCTCCACCTCCCCACACGTTTAAATGGAACAGCCCTTAGTTTGGTTACCAATAATCTAAAAGCCATGTTTATAGCGACTTGTGATCGTGTGACTCGTCTATAAACTATTGGATGAGCGAAAACCCATACCATCTTCAGAGCAGTGGCCGTGTGCTCTCTCTGTTAAGAACCCCCCCCCCCCCCCCCCTCATGAATCAGCGAGGCTCCGAGTCTCTAATCCCTACTAGTATACAATCTCAGCCAATAAAATGAAATCAGAGCTAAACAATCCTAAACTAACTTATTCAATCGAATAAATTCAGAATCACGTTGTCCACCTAGGGCAAACTAGTGGAACAAAGCCAAATAACGGATCCTCCAATCTTTTCCCTCTAATACATAAAATCCCGTTAGGCCAACGACTCGCCGGTTACACAATTTACGTTGTACCGGGCCATGAAACAAACGCACCAGCTTAGGAGGAGTGATTTTGTTACCGCGGAATCCTATATTACCCCCAATAAATATTAGATTAGGATGAATTATGGACAAGCTTGGAGCGCACGTGTTTCCTCAATTAGGTCCGAGCCCGCTGCAACATCAATTACTAACGACCAGGGATGTTATACTAGCGTGGACCTGAACGTTCAACCCATGCAGAGGTATGAGTGTATTGGATCGCAGACGCCTGAGACGGTATGGCAGAAAAGGTCCGCCCTCACAGCTCATGGGTTTTAGGCCTTCCCTTTGAAGGCTCGCTGTCTTTCACCACTGGTCTGGGTTCGAATTGTATTATATTGTATGTTTTACATTGACTGCACAAATGAATGGTACAAAATCGAATGCAATTGGCGTAAGTGAGAAGATTTCGAGTGACTTAACCCGTCCAAAGCTGAGGCTACTTTCGTCCAAAGCATTAGTACCCAACGATCCTTGAAAACCATTTAAACCATATCATGCTGGTATTCATGGGATAGCTCTCACTGAGTACTCTCAGATGAGTACCCATATGCCAGGGCTTCACTCATTTTTTATCTAGTTTCTTTTGGCATAATTTTGTATTGGCCAAATTAGCCACCAGCATCATAAGGGTTAAGGTTAGGCGGCGGTGTTCACCGGCACGCCGGTTTCCTCCACTGCAGGCTAGTCACGACTCAGCCGCAATATGGAAGATAATGTGACAATAAACGACAAACAAAACTGATTGAAGACGCGCTTCATAGCAGCCGGAGGTCTGAAGTCGATTACTACCGGCACTCAGGCGATGCAACAGCAGTCTGTCATATGCTGAATGTGTAAAGGACGAACATCGCATCAATCCCAAATACATGTATACCTTAATGCAGCAAAATAAAGCATAATTCCATGAATGAAGCCAAACCTATTTCCAAGGATCAACATGTGATTGACGTCTGTACACTACATGTAGGATATTTCTCAAAATGGAAATAAGACGAATGGCTAGATATTTGACGGGCGGGTAGTAGTAGAAGTTTGAACATTTCCCCTTAAAACTTGTTCGAGACCAAGCGTCTGTAATCAAGTAGTCAATCAAATATCTAGGCTTGTTATAGGAGCTTCAGGAATGGATTGGTTCATTCGTACTGTTAATTCGGTACGAATTTTTCGGTAAAGAATACAATACAGAACAATGAGATTATCCAAATTCTCACCTGGCATTGGGTTATCTTTATAAAACGCTCGACGTCTCTTCATTTCATCTGAAAAAAAACGAAAATGATAGATATAAACAGAAGTTCCAGGGAATTAATAATGGAGAAAACTTAGATAGATACGGGTTACAGTCATTATCGGTATTTTTAGCAACATTGTGTATTGACCAAATACTGCGAATAGCCACCAGCATTGATATAATTATTACATTCAAAAATGCCCTGAGAAGATACGTATAGGGTATAGACGTTCATCACTAATTGGTCAGAAACGGAAGCTGCGATTTGGGCTATACGAGATCCCGCGAGATAATCGCAAGTGGAAGGTTTCTCGTTATATAATGACGAGATGTAACGAGATCCTGCCGAGGGGCCCCGGGGCGTGTTATTCCATCATCCGTGTTGATTTCATGAATATTTCAGGGGGGATCCAGGATTAACCCGTTTATACCTTATTCAGAAAGATGGTCTGGTTAAACTAATACAGCCTATCAATGTGCAGGGGTCATCTCGAAGAGATATATGGAATCACTAGAATATTGACACATGCTATGCGCAATTATAAACATGGACATAGAGTAATTTAACGGAGATGTGGATTGATAACTGGTTAGCATCTCTCCTTGAGATTTTGTACAAAGCACATGGGTGCATAATTTTATGAAAACCATCAAAACCCTGTCATGTTGGTATTCACTGGATAGCTTTCATTGAGTACCGTCAGATGAGTACCCATATGCCAGGGTTTCAATTATGTTTCAGTTGTGCTGCATCATTTTGTGTTGGCCAAATTAGAAACCAGCAGCGTACAGGTTCCGATAATCGGGACGGAAAGTTACCAAAATAAAGGGGTCACGCCTTTATTTGGAACGCTACAGGAATGAACGGGATAGCCAACAAACCCATCATGTGTTAAAGAAAATACATGGGTCGATT
This sequence comes from Maea johnstoni, assembly GCA_963942565.1. NCBI lineage: Eukaryota > Metazoa > Annelida > Polychaeta > Spionida > Magelonidae > Maea > Maea johnstoni. The sequence continues at coordinate 30,977,778 of OZ012696.1, forward strand.
AATCTGCATAGGAAGAAAGAAAATTTCCAAGAATGATTTTTGTCGTATTTTTGTATACAACTATTAGATTTATGCTGTGGGCGTGAATAAGTGACTGCGACGAGGGAGATGTACTCGACTGTTTGCCGGGCGATTACTAGTTAATAGGGGTTAGGGGTGACAGTGATGTTGTGGGGGGGGGGGGGGGGGGGGGAGGGCAGTGGGGGTTGCGCTTCCGTTACTTAGTAAATACATGCGGATAACAAAGCAACATAAGAGAAGGTAATGTATGTATGTGTGTATGTATGTACATGTATGTATGTATGTATGTATGTATGTATGTACGTACGTACATATGTATGTATGTATGTATGTACACATGTATGTATGTATGTATGTATGTATATATGTGTGTATGTATGTAGTATGTACATGTATGTATGTACGTACGTATGTATGTGTGTGTGTATGTATGTATGTATGTATGTATGTATGCATGCATGCATGCATGCATGTATGTATGTGTGTATGTATGTATGTGTGTGTACTTACTGGTAAAAAGTCCAGGAACTAGTTTGTAAACCAAATCCTGAAGAGTCTGGTCGGCTCTGAAATGAAAATAGAAACAACTTGAGAATTAGCACACATATAATTTCCCACTACAGGTTATGTTCACTACAGGTCAAGGTCCATACCTTCGAAAGTAATACTTTCCACCCGCTAATTTACCTTACCTTAGGCTTAGCAGTTTAAATCAAATGTCAACAAATACTATTTTCTTGCCTTCGAAAGATTTGTTTTTGAACAATACTGTCACCAACAGTACAGTAGTGAGCCATAAATATAACTACCTACTTGTGAGATATATAGGATACTAGAAGCCTCATTCAATTTTATCAGGCCCTTATCAAGAGCAACTATGCACGACCTACTGGCTTATACGGCTTCCTCTACTTAGATATATCTCCCTGATCCTATACCAAACCATTCGGGAAATGAAATAGGATTGCTGAGACGCCGAGCTTAACATTAGGATATGCTCATGTCATAAACATACTTAACCCATTGATACTCACAGCGGCCAAAAGCAGCCAGAAAAAATAGGGGAAATCTTTCAGCCAGAAGAATATCTGGGAAAATATTTGAAGGAGAAATGTTCATCAGATCATAACCAACAACTCTTCTTGAAATATTTTTAAGAATCATTCTTAATTTTCAAGTTATTATCAAAAGTATCAAAGATCCAGACGACAATTTTAGGAGTTATTCTTAAGCATTAATGGGTTAAGGAAGTCATAAAACGTTGGTTTTAAGACCGCAGGAGTATCACGCACCTGATGTTCAGAAAGGGGCGTGTCTTGTGAACCTGCACATCGCAGATTGGACAATATTTGCTTGTTTCCAGGTAACGTACGATGCACGTGCGGCAAACTGAAAATAACAAGAAAAGTAAATGCTATAAATGCGTTACATACGAAAAACGCAAACGTCGTACGAGTTTTCTTATGTGTATTACCAACCATTTTTATTCAGTAGCGAATACGATAAAATAATGTATGGGATAGTAGCGATAAAAATGAGATCACAAATAATCTTAGAGCAGTAAATATCACATAAAACAAGACTTGAATACTCTCTCCGGGACTATCCGGTTTCAATGCGGTACAATGATATTTCGAACTCTTTATGTCTTGGATTAAACAGTGGCCAACGGGCCAAGTCTATACTTAGATCAAATTCAAGAAATTGTTATACATGTATACCTATTTTGAAATGTACAGCCTGTGAGTTTAGTTTTCGAGGAAACAGTTAACGATGTGTACCCACCCCACCAGGGATTGAAATACGTTCACGCGGAACTCAACCCCAATTCCTTTATGTATACATGTATGCAATACTAAGTAATCCCTAATACCCTCACGTAACATTACCAGAATATACCTATGTGACCTTCTATTGTTTGGATATAGGCAAAGGACCATGTAATACCATGCGTTTAGATAGAAACACAACAATGATACAATCATAATTTCCATATTGCACGAAGGTCCACACGCACCATCGAACATCAAAAGACCGTCAACCATGTCACGCATGCGCAGCGAGGATATAACCAAGTAATTTGAGAATCGTAATGGTAAGGTGAAGTGGCTATTACATCGCTTTCGCCCGATCTACGGAGTCGTTACTGCTAAGATTATGAGCGATTTATGCGGTTCTGAAGCGGGGTGGTGGGTCGGCATCACGATAGCTTTGAATGCGAAAGGTTGACGCAGGACCCGAAAACTGATACTGGTAAAGGACAGTCGTGAGAGAGATATTCGGATAGATCAGGAACAGTAGATGATTCAATTTTATACTTCCTGGATAGGTGTAGTGTTGTAGTGTTTGGAATGTAAGATGACAAACCGCAAACATTATATATACAAGGGACAAAAAGAATATGCAAATGGATAGGGTTGAACCTGTGTGCATTGAGAAACTTAATGCAAAAGTACTCAAAGTACACAGGTGCTCAACGTTCAGAGGTGTCTTATTTAGCAGGTTCCGCTGTTCTGGGTTTCAAATAAGTATCGGCCCATAATCTAAAGATTCTTCACATGCTAGGGAAAGGTTTGTGCTATCAAAACATGATCATAACATACAATGACTAACTGATCCTACTTCCAGGTTATACTTACACGAGTGCAGGCACTCTATGATGGTGGTGGCGTCGATGTAGTAACCGCCACATAAGACACACACTAGGTGCGGATTCAAATCCGTCAGTTTAATCCGCGTCGTGCGGTGCATTCTGAAAGAAGATGAGAGAAAAATATTGAAAGACAAATGAAAATGACAACTATGGGAAGATGATATATAAAGATAATATTGAAAGCGTGCAGAGCGCGTTTCACGGAAACAAGTACATAGTAAAGAAAGGCATCAAGCCACACATGTCTGGGGTTTCCTGCTCAACCAGCAAACGGATTCTTAATATTCGTGTAAATTTACAACATAACGAAGAGGAGTGGACAATGGTGTTTGTTTGAAAAGGCTCCCTCATATATTTTAGATGATTTCAGCCAATTTAGATTTTTTTCGTGAAGTTATTCTCAAAGATGGTTCGCCTTTAGGGATTTACGGCATTGAATTAATCATCCATACTGGTCTGTTTGCTCATTTTTGCTTTTCGGCTTTTCCAATAATTTACATCACATCACATCACATCATTAAAAGACCATAGTGTTTCTTAACTAATTTGTATAATATTTATTAATTGCTTGATTATAATTATCTTCATTGATTGCATTTTAGAGGTTTAGTTTCCCCGGCATATCGTCACTTTCAAGAGTTAAGTTTAACCCTTCCAATTCTGAGGCTATTTTCGTCCAAAGCACAAGGGACGCAAATGCTTTTTGAAAACCATCTAAACCCTATCATGTTTGTATTCTGTGGATAGCTGTTGCTAAGAACTCTCATGTGAGTAAGCAATTGTCAGGGTTTCAATCATTTTTCAGGTTTTTTGCATCATCTTGTATTGGCAAAATTAGTTACCAGCAGTGTAAGGTTAAATAGGTCTGACGAGGGTCCGAGATCCCGGTAATCGGCGGGAATTCCCCTCTCTCTCTCTCTCTCTACGAAAACCAATAAGGGGTATTTCAGTTGCAAAGCTACCACAGACAAACACCGCATACATAGCGACAGGGCCACCCTCTAATGAGGAGGTAGTTCTGAAACTAGAGTACGATGCATAGTCTGAAATCACCCGAACCCAATAAGCGTGGAAACGATATCGATTGTGCTCGCAGCAGTAAGTAAGCCGATTTGGCAAGTCGTCACTAAGATATTATCCCACGCCAAGAGCTGGAAACGGCAGCCAAGTAATCTTAATTTCACACGACGCACACAAGCCATACTTGTTACAGTTAGCATTGGGTGTACACGCCTAGGGCACATTGGCATAGTTTACTTTAAAACATGTCATGAAACAAGAATATATATATATATATATATATATATATATTAATATATATATATATATATATATATATATATATATATATATATGTGTGTGTGTGTAATATATATATATATATATATATATATATATATATATATATATATATATATATATATATATATATATATATATATATATATATATATGTATATATATAAATATATATATATATATATATATATATATATATATATATATATGTATATATATACATTTAATATATATATATGTATATATATATATATATATATATACATATATATATATATATATATAAATATATATGTATACATATATATATATATATATATATACATACATATATTTTATATATATATATATGTATATATATATATATATATATATATATATACATACGTATATATATATACATACATATATATATATATATATATATATATATATATATATATATATATATATATATATATATATATATATATATATATATATATATATATATGTGTGTGTGTGGTGTGTGTATTATTCAAGTAAAGGCTGAACACAAGCGCCAATGCGATCCAATATTCCACCAGAACTTCCGCTAGTAGAAAATAACGCCTGGTTCTTATGGGAGAGATTCAGTGGTAGTGTGTTCAAGAAGGATTCTGTCGCAGTTCACAATAATGGAGCCTTACGTATAGAACGTCACCAAGGTTATCGTCTAGGGGTTAATGTTCTCTCTGTGAAATTCTGCTTGCAAGGACTTCGTAATGGTCGCGCAATAAGGTGTTACGATTGAGGCCCAATGTAAAGGTTAGCCATTGGGTGACAATATACACTCGAAAGTATAGTTCAGCAATTAATAGTTCCCAATGTATAACAATGGACTATAGCAAAATATCAGAGTGGCTGTCACAAAAAAGGTCCGCAATATACATCATGTGATTAGTGTATAGTGTATACTCATTTGACTAATTGACAATTTAATTGAGCTTTCTAGAGTGGCACGCATCCTGCTCGGGGAACGTGACAGCTTTACCGGCCTGTCCCCAACTCCACGAGTCGTGACAGGTCCGCTAGTTACGTAACAATACCATATCCCATTGTCCATATACTGTATCCGGCTCGGGGCCGTGTCACAGACGTGTTTGGTAATTGCACATCCGGTCAGTCTAATCCGTTCATTAACACAAGACAGCACAATGCATGAACCCGTACCAGTTATCATGCATAATCATTCAATCAAAATTGCTCCGAATATTCCATATTGGTTGACTTCACTTGTAGTCGAGAAATCGATGCGTACTCTGCATATATTGAATATGCAAAATGCTCTTCCGTCCGATATATAAACCCTTCAGCCATTGGATATTATGATTAGCTTAGAGTAGTAGAATTATTTTGGAAGGGAAGCTGGATCATGCATAACCGATTATTATTACATCAGCAGCAGTCGTGAGCACTGACAAAGAATCTTTCACAGCGTGCATGAGAAACGGGGAAAATATCGATTCTTTCCCCACATTCAACGTGGACTGTTTGGAAACGAGTCATAGTAAGAACCCAATACTAACAGTGGAATACTACACATATACCCAAACAAAACTAATGTATAAACACTTACATACTCTAGTATATGTGGAGATGTAGCGTATTGGAAATATATACCTGTAATGCATGTATGAATAAATATATATATATATATATATATATATATATATATATATATATATATATATATATATATATATATATATATATATATATATATATATATATATATAAATATATATATATATATATACATATGTATTTCGTTAGCTATGGCATTCTAAAAAGCTGGTTCAACATTGAGTGACCTTACCCAACCCGACATCTCCTTTCCTTTTTCGTGGTACTAAAACACATGAGAGCTAACTGGAGTAAAAGTGCCTCACTAGTTTACACACGTGTTTCCAATCAAAGAGGAAAGAATTCCTTTCTGATCTATGCAAAATAAACATTGGTGAAAGTGGGGCGGGGCAGTAAATAATTGCTCTCATACCCCATAGCCCAGAGAGAAATGAACTGGAAGTACACTCTAGCAGTACGTCTGGTCGACGTTCATGCTTTAGCATCATCAGCAGGCTATTAGTATAGTATATGGTACACTCAGCAGAATACTAGGGATTACAGTATCCAGTTGGTGTTTAACATACGCACAGCTAACTAGGTCACGCCACTAAACAAACAGTTGAGTTTTTTTTTCTTCCTGAAATAGAAATATGTGTGTGGCGATAAAAACACATACGAGTTATCACCGGTAGCGACTACAGTGAAACTTAGAAATTGGAACACGTCCAAGATATGAACAATTTCTATTTTGAACGTGGATTCTGGTTCCAATACGAGTCTAACGCGTCGTAAAACCCCTCGCAAACATATGATACGCGATTATTACCTCATTCAAATATTCTAAACCCACTCCAAATTTGTCCATACACAGAGTTTTGTTACAATGTACGACATATGTGATATGAATTCATGGTGCAATACCTACGCTGGCCGCACGCCATTTTGACGCATCTCTCTCTCTCCGCTTGTGAAAGCAGACGATCCTGTATTTCTGGCGGTAATCCACAAAGGCGAATCCAGTTGGCACCGAACAACAACTCGGGCGCCGTGAACGTCTAAGCAAAGTGCCGCTACACACACAATCACCAGTACCGCTCCTACTACTCCTACTTCTACTCAGCGAGGCAAAATTTCCTTGGAGGATACAGTTGCCATGGTAACGGAAAGCTGCAGTAGAGTAATATACTGATGTCACTGGATATGGGTCAGGCGGCGAACTTCACTGGCAAGCCGTAGAATTGATGTATTTTGAACCAAAACCGTCTTTTCAGTAAGATCCAAAAAGCATCATGATAATCTCCGAAGTTCTAGGATACGGTAATCCAAACACACACTAGTATATTTCCCAGCGTAGCAATAGAGGATCCGTGTATCCCCAGGAAGAGCTGTACACTGACAGGCTGCGATGAAGTACGACTTGCAGGGGAGCAACGTGGAGTATGGCGCATGCGCACTTAGTGGCACATAGTGTGCCGAAGTGGGGTCGCGACCTGAGCCAGTTGACTCATAAACAAGAGCAATTTAAGAGGGCTTTTCCACGATTTAATGGATATGTTGCCGAGACCGCGGTATGATCTCAGCAACCGCAAGTTAAGAACTATAAGATGCCCAGTTTTATCTGTACAGTGATGTTATTCATGTTTAACCCGGAGACCAGTAATGCCATGATATACTCGTGACTTGCGTGATTGTATATTAAACATGCTACACATGACTGTGTGTGATTGTATATTGAACACATTACTCATATATCATACACTAGTATATTATATAACATGTTTAATATATATATATATATAATATATATATATATCATGTTATATATATAATATGTTATATATATATATATATATATATATATATATATATATATATATATATATACATACATACATACATTTATGTACGTATGTATGTGTGTGTGTGTGTTTGTGCGTGTGTGTGACGTACAAGCCTATTTCTGTTTAACTTATGCAACTACTTAGTATCCCCCTATTGCGGATATTCTGTGCTTATATGATTGTACATGGGATTCCGTACATCCATATACACATACAAACTACACATATAAGTATAAAGTCCATGGTCGGGCCTGGTTGAAACACGTAGGCAGGGATAGCTTTATTCTCGTGATAGGATCGATTATGCTAATGCAGCAAACCGATTGGGAAGACAATTAAAAGGAACTAACCGTATCAAACTGATTATATGGTCGATATAATGCACATGCCGACTGGTCTCTCTATATTGAGGAGTTCTGCTGGTTCATGCGAGTCAATGCTAAGTCTAATACGTCGGATATCAAATCATCAACCCATTTTCTTTGTTTTGGTTTTCACCGCTCGCAGACAGTGTCGCTGAAGTCAACTAGCTGATGAAGATTTGCTGTTATCGTTACGGGTAGATCGCACCTAAAGATAGGTA
>OZ012696.1:31000524-31015524 GCA_963942565.1 Maea johnstoni
TATTGAGAACAGGCTTAAGGATCTAATGATAAGGGGTGTTCACATCTGACAGCGAAAGATGTCAACTGAGAAATACCAGGTAATACGTCTAGAAATGAGTTCGCAATAAAGCGTTGTATCGCCCGTAATGGTTTTACCCGTATAAAGAGGGTTATATACTTGAGGTTGGTCAATAGTCACTACCTCATCAGTCCTGGTATTGCGTAATCGAACTGTAGGCGTACCTGTCAAGTCACAGTTGCGGGGTCCCTTATGGGACTACATGTATGAATAATTTATCCATTCACATATATGGTCCGAATTAGCATAGGCTACCGGGATGGCATTGTGAAACTAGAAGGAACATGATAAGAGGGATTCATTTGCATAAACTAGTCGTTTACATATATTTTTACGAGTACATTATACTGTAAGTAAACAAAAATATTTCCCTTCGAAGAGACTTGAGTTAAAACGATGCTACGAAACCTTCCACACACACAACTATATATATATATATATATATATATATATATATATATATATATATATATATATATATATATATATATATATATATATATATATATATATACTCTAACTGCCTATTTACTCTTACATTTTATCGTGTCTATTTTATCTCCAAGTATACTAATTGCCAATATGTATGCATAAGATGATAGCACTGATACGTCACACCCAACCACACATACTCGTACTAGGACTGGTCCTGATAAATCCATTACAAACACCTAACAAAGTAAGTCACCAATAGATTCACAAATAAATAGAACACCCCAAGGACACGGTAGTGAATGTGCATGAGAGAACTGATCTGCATAACACATGCTTGCATTGAATCATTTGCATAAGAGATAATATTGAATAACAATACAAATGTAATCAATCACCTGCAAGGAGTATCAAGGTGATGTAGCAAGAAATCCGTTTGGATAAATCTGTATACTTTTCCTCAACCAAAATCACAGAGAATGACAGCTACCAAAATCGCTGGTAGCTATCATTTGCGAATGGCTTATGACCTAAACAAACAAGCGATATATGATATTACTACATTATGGCCTATTGACAGTAGTGAAAAATCCTGTACCTTAAAAATATGTATATATGTTGTCTTCATTCATGTTGTCAACAGAGGGGTACATTTATATGGGGCAATAACCGAGGTTTACAAAGACACCGTTCCCGCTCTGTCATCAAAGTTGCCCCCCATCCAGGCCGAGTCGTCACCTGCCCCCTTAGCGTTCGCCCCTGTGGGACAAATGACTAGTTAATGTGGTTATTAAAGCCAGGCTTTATGGTCCCCGCTTGCCTGCGCCAACCACAGCCAGCAGCATGGCCGACCGCTCGCCTGCCGCCCGACTCTCTAAACAACTTAAGTTCATAAAACCTTCAATTTTACCATTACAGATATATCACAACCACTATCGTACTCTGTGAGTTTTGGGCAAAATTACCATATAGTTGTTGCACCGAAATAATGATTGTTAATGCGAAAAAACGAGGTATGATCAAATGACCCTTCTTTGTTGTTGGTGAATAGTGATATTCGGGTACGACATACGAGTGATTTTTTACCGATATTTCACGATTTCCGTGCAACCACGGAAAAAACGCTAACGAAGACAATTTTTCGTTGGGTAGAGGTAAAATATGGCGTTAGTGGCTGGTGTTAAGGGTTATCGGTGTGGCGTGTACGAAAGCAAGACGCATTCTGAGCGCCTCAGACCCGAGCCTTCCTCGCCGTGCGCCGTGACCTATCCAGCGAGAGACAACGCACATACTCAAATCACCACAATTCTCCCCCAATTCGCTAGGATTCCCAAAACCACTAACAACTGCACGATATAGATGTCCTATGGAAGTAGTTCGTGAAGTATGGACACCTGGAACGCGTTATTTAATACCGAAAACAGCGAGAACTCGGGTTCTGGACCCGAGGCCGCCTCGAGTGTCGCCATGTTGAATTTAGATTCTAAAATGTGTCAAACACTCGGGGCCGAATGCGCCCAAAATTCACACATACGCACGTCGCTGAACGCTAGGATTTTACGAATTTAACTACCTTAGTACATAAGGCAAGGTACTCACTTGTTGGGTGGCTCTTAACTCGCGATGCGGCTTCAAAATCGGCAAAAAACGCTTGCTCCCAGACGAGGTACGCGGATCGGGCTGTAGAGACTCGCTAGTCACGTGATCAGCCTGCCCAGCTTACTATTGTTATTTATATGGGCGAGCCAATTATCGGGCGCTATTTCTGGCTCAAGAAAGGAGCTCACGGACTCGGCTGCTCGGCCGTATCTCACCGCGGGCGATAGCCGGGGCTTTGTCACCCCCACACGAGGGAGGGAGGGAGAGGGGTGGGGGTAGGGACGGCCACTTTCAAAATTCACCATGTCGTTGCAGTTGGCGGCGACGGACTCAGTCTACGGCGGGCGGGGGTGCTGCAGCAAACTTCAGATTGCGCACCCGTCCTCCTCCTACTCCTCCTCGTTGCCTGTTTGTGGGTCGACGTAGAAAGCAAGACCGGTCGCCGGGGCATTTGAGGGTATTGGGTTTCCATGGCGGGGTTCTCTCCGAGTCCTGCTCCCACGGTACGAGGGTACCGGATTGGGGTTAATGTCTGACACGGTGCCTCCAGCTCTCCGCGTTAATCGTCCAAGGGTGGTAGTACAGCCGAGATTAACACTGGGTAGTTACGTTATATATGAATTATATAAAGCAGTTTTCATAACTCTTTAACTGCTGAAAGCAATCAATTCTACAAAAACAATGGGTATCGTCGAATACCCATTTCCGGGTCTTGCACCCCCTGGTTGGTTTCAATCTCCCAAATTAGTATTTCTAACCTATATAAAAAGTAAGCACATCTCCAAAAACAATGGGTATCATCGAACACCCCTCTCTGCGTCGTGCACCCCTTGGTACTTCTTAAGTGTTCAAACCCTTAACCTATTAAAAATCGAACGAGGTCATATCTCCCCAAGTGTTCAATAGCAATCGACTTACTGATCAATAAATGAGAAACAAATGATGTACACAAGTAATCATATTTTCAAAATGTACTCAAACGTTTGGGCAAAAACACCCGTTTGTGTGTCGAACGTAAAACCCTTTGAGTCGCTACCCGGAAACGGGGTGCATGTGAAAAGGGGTATTGAAAAGCGAACCAAAAATTCGTTTAACGATCCTAAACGCTTCGTTCTGGTGTGTGACCAGCGCGGCCCGTGAACGACGCTGCTGCGAGTTGTTTGTGAAATGGGGGCGTTCAGTTAACGGTCGAATTTCTTTGGTTTCTGCGGAACAGATTTTATGTCTGGCGCGTAAGGAGAGAACGCGGCGTCCCTGCCCCGGGTCGGCACAAAGCCTACTCTCATTCTTACATACATACACCAGTGTGGGTTAGGGGAAGGATGCCGTGCGATTATAAAACATATATGCAAGATAGGAAATTTACGCTTATAAACCATGCTTGCATAGTGTCAATTAATCTGTGAGATTTTGTAAAACGGAAGTTTTCAGTCAATAAACATACATACACACATACACACTTTCATACATACATACATACATACATACACACATGCACACCACTTCCGTATCAATCCGCTCTATACCATTACAAACTTAATAGGGACGGCAAAGTTACGTTTAAGCACCCTACTTACATAGTGTCAACAGCATTCTTGCATAGCGGCACTTGAGTAAACATACATTACTACTATCATTATCATATCAGTTTGTGTCACACTACTATAAAGACAGACAGGATGAAAAAATCAAGAATAGAATTTTGAATAGAACTACCTACATACATCGAGTCAACACCACCCATCACTACTATGTGTCATTTGAGTAGACATCGTGCTTAGTTATTGGTGAATTCCATACGATTCACACATATAGGCAGGACGGAAATATCATGCTTAAAACCGTACGTGCGTGGGTGCGGATTTTAGCACGCATTATATATATATATCAGTTCATTTCTCATTATTAAGAAAATAGGCGGCACCGGAACGATACGCCTTAGCACCCTACATACACAATTTCACTTTAAGTAGACGCCTAACTTCAGCGCCGAGTTTATTCCATACGCATTCGCACACGATACGGGTAGGAAAGTTACGCTTAAACACCATAACTACACAGATCTATTCACTAAGCATACTAAGTATTCGTCCACATCAAACATACTGTACTATCGATTCATGGCATAAGGTTTAACAAAGGTAGTACCGTCAAGTGACGCTTTCATCCTATAAATATATAATGACCTTTCCAACGATCACACTTTGCATATCCAGCTGAGACGTTCATCGATCCTTTCCCATTACTACAGTAAGTGCCCGGATTTGACGAATTGAGAGTATTCTAAATAAAAAAGATCACTATCCCCTTTCATGAGTGATACTCTATATAACTTTTAGATTTGCTTTCTAAGTCACTTTCTTACTTCCTAGTCTAAACTGAAAAGATAGCTATTCCTGTTTGATACAATAGTTTGATACAATAGATAAAGGACTCTTGTATCTGCTTCTGTACTTTCTTCAGACCTCAACAAAACATTCAATTAGATAACAAGATGAAATCTCTGCTCACACAGTTGACCACCAACGAAAAGCATGCTTTCATTTCAAGCATGATATTATATTCAGTACAACTATTCAAACGCTCTTAAATGTATCGAGATTATCAAACGATTAAATTAACCTGTACCGGTTTCCATATCATATCTAGTTTTCGTACGTATACAATTGGTGTTCAGTGATAATATGATAAAATGGGGTAGAATCAAGAGCCTTTAAAACAAGTATATTTTCGTTCCCCTGTTTAATTTTCCTTAAGCATGGAATGCTTTGTAAATATTGTTTTACTTCATATGGAGTGTTCAATAAGATATGCAATACTATATCATACTACTTCGTGTTTTTCATCGCAAGTTGAAAGGAATGCTTTTCTCTGGTAAACGTATGTAAAACAAGCTAATAGCCCTTAACCGCATCTTAACCGCATCTTAACACATTTTCATTCCTAACACGCATTATACTTTCATCTTAACCAAGGTAGCTCATATTTTCGTTTTCATAGGTTGAAAAACGAACTATATGATCGTGAAATAGGAAAAGCACTATTTCGTACGTTGGGCTCAGTTGAATAGTTATCTGAAATGGGCCGGTTATCAACCCTGTTTGACTATAACATGTGCACAAGAGCCGAGAGAGATATTCTCATGTACGAAGCTTAGATTATTCTACGTTTAGAAAGAGACGAAACAGGAAAGTAGCTAGTTATCTGCAGATATGTATTCTCATGTCTATATAAAAAGATAAAAAGCGTTAGACCTTCGTATATATACCAAACACAAGCTATACATGATTCGTTCACGAGGATTTAAACTGAGCCCACGTGATAACTAGACTGCATACAAATGTGCCATTCAAATAACAACCCACGACCCATTTGGCGCATTAATCGTCATGCTTCCATACTTCAGACCGGGATCCGGGTATTCGCTATCTGAAAGTATAGCGTGACCCGCGAATCATTCCAACCCAATAAAAGTGTCAGATTATGAGTTACTATCATCCTGTCCCAGTTTGACACATAGATAATCATACTTCCTTGACCACATGTGAACTATTGATATCGTTTTCTAAAGTAAGATGTTGCTTGACCAGAAATATATTAAATTTGTAAATTCATCCCGTCCACGTGAACGAACTTTCCCTGTACTAGTACGTATCTTTCCACTAGGTCGTTAATTATCCCCTTTCTTTCTTTACGACATGCGCTTACATAAGAAGAAGGGACTCGTAAGCCTCCATGGGAAGCCAAGAGTTAAGTGTCCATAGTTCCAAAACGTAAAGTAACCCGAAGGAATATATTAGACCAGAGCGCAGACATTAGTTGTATTGTATTGTATTGTATTGTATTTTTTATTGACCGTATCTCCTGATGCGAAATAACCAATACGAATCGATAACACATTCAGGCTGAGGTATACAAATAAATCGTAAATTATAGAACAGCAAACAACATCTAGACGAATCATACAAAGTTATCACACGATAACGAGTACCAAGCCATCGCCATATCTTGAACTAAAAATGCGTTCATGAACGACAGACAAACGCCCTCTTTTGTAAGCATCGTTTCATGTTAAATTATTGCATTTCAGCCAGGATGTCCTTTAAAGGAACAACCTTGTTCAATGATAGATAAAATTAGTCCAATAATAATGTGCATACCCGGTACTCATATAGATCCGACTCCGTATCAAGCACATCATACAATTTTTCGACTAGTTGCAATAGTGTAGAACTCGACGTCTCTTATCGCACTCGTACAATTTGTTCGGTATATATAAGTAAGAAACGATATTAGAGTTTAAAGCTCTAGATAGGTTCATTCCCTAGCTTGATTCGTTCCTAGATTGACAAGATCTTGGGTAAACCAAGCTCACCTGAAAAGCTACTAATGAGATCTGGAACGGTTTGTCTTTTGTCTCACACAGCGGAGCCGCTATGATGTAAATGCCCCAGGATTAAGGAAGAGGTGACCACATTCAAAAGTGCTCAAACTTTAAAAAAGAGATTTCTCACAATTGTATTGTATGATATATGTACTTTATTGTCCATAATCGAAATTATGCAAAAGATCGATACTGTACTTCGTATGGTATATAACCTCGTTTCTCCTTAATGGGTGTTTTCCTTTACACCGTGTTTCTTTTTTTCCTTTTTGTTCTGTCCTCAGATGCTCCCTGATGTCCGCCTGTTTTCCGTTGTTACACACATTACTTTGAAAGCAGTCGTTAAGCCTGTAGTTTCGACAACTTAATGGATAGTTTATAGGGTCTTAGAACATCAACAACTCGACCTTGAGCTACTTCAATGGTATCCATAAAATTGGGCGTACAAAAGGGAAAATGCAAAGAGAAAATCATTATATTTCACACAAAACATGTAGATGCATGCATAATACATTTTCTACGACTAGCTGACAACTACTCTAGGTCGATAATGTTCGATTAGTTTGACGCTGTGATTTTGGAAATTTTAAATGCAGCGACCCGCTTGCCATAGATGATCGTTTTCTTTAACCCATTAATGCTTGCAGCAGTCCGGAGAGGCTCGACTACTTTTCGAAAGAAACATCTTTTTGTAGGTATTTGAAGCTATGACGTTGATCAGGAATTCTAAATCAATTTTTCTTCAGTTGCATCTAAAAGTATTGCTTGATCCACTATTACATTTTACGAATTTAGGGACGATATTTACCGTGCGGAACACTGGCCATTAATGAGTTAAGCTACCTGTCCAGGTAACAACACTCATACTACTAGGAAAAACTAATTAGCAATTGTATTTTATAATTTCTACTACACGACACTGATTAAGAAATCACAGGAAATGTCAAAACAAAGAACACTATTTCAATGAAGTAAAGTATATTGTTTAATTACACCAGAAGCGAGCCTTCCTGCACTAGATATATCCAGTTCGTTCCTGATTGTATCCTATGAGCAATTCGATAAAATATGTGTATGGGTGGTATTTTACTTATTGTCTTATGTTTCGCAGATATTTAGATCTTTGTTTTCTTGTTTCTGTGACATTTTATACCTGCATGGTTCTACCTGTCTAACAGCTCAGTTAGTAAATATATACCAACACATAGCGACGCTATTTAAGCTAATAAATCTTCATTGAATGAGAGATTTCAAGCACTTTCAAAATCCAATATATGCATATTTCTGTTTAACAAGTCCAGTTACTTAATGAACATACCTACCGAATCCTTGTCAAACCAATACAAAAAGATTTGTTGAGTGTTATAGATCACACACGACTACTTATCAGTTCTTTCAAGTGTATAGTCGCATTGTGTATACTGCATATTACGCAGTTATGCACACAACAGAAGGACATGAAATTTCATCTCTGCTAAAAAGTAGGGGATTGAACGCACACTCAATATACGTATTATATTTGAATTGTATTGTATTGCATCGTTCTGTATTGTTTTATTTTGACCATCTCAAATGGAGGTAAAAACAGCGAGAATATGTGTTTACAATATTTATTCTCTCGTAGGAATATAGAGTAAAACTTTCAAAAAACACTGTTAATACTTTCGCGGATCTAGAGGTCGTGATAACTCCATAATGGGAGAAAGCTACCCAAGACTCCACATGGTTTAATTAGAATATGGAGCAGCTTTATTTGAACCTGCTCCGAACATCTCTTTGTGTGAAATAAATCAGGAAATTCGTGCTGCCATGGATTAGACTTTTCAAGGCTGTTATCTGATGAGTCACCGTATTCGAGACTATCCATTATGAGAGTGTGGATAGTTCTCTCTGTGCGAGTTTAAGTACGATAGCATATTACTTTTTTCTATTCAATGAGAGGGGACAATCTACAAGCAGCGTGTGTCATCGTTTTTAAGTAATTTTGAGGTATTGTTGCGTTCTATAAAACCCCAAATGACAAATGAAAAAAATGAAATAGGTAATGATATATATATATAAATATATATACATATATATATATATATATATATATATATATATATATATATATATATATATATATATATATATATATATATATATATATATATATATACTAGTATATATATATATATATATATATATATATATACTCGTCTACAATATATATATATATATATATATATATATATATATATATATATATATATATATATATATATATATATATATATATATATATATATATATATATATATATATATATATATATATATATATATATATATATATATAGTGTTAATTTGTTTGTATTTATTTGGTTGGATGAATCGATGTAAAACGTCATCCAAAATTGACTCGACTCATCTTTACAAAACGGCATAGTTTGATATTTGGCTGTCAATGGGTTGTTCACTAATTTATGAAGGCTAGTTTTCCTTCCATAATCAAACATTTATCTTTACAAAAGATTCAAATCCAGCGATGTTAGAGAGGTATTTTGGATGTCAAATGTGTATCGCCCAGTTTGTTTATGCTCTTTTCTATCGGACGAGACACTAAGCCAGATCAGACACTCATCGACGGGCTTTAGTATTCTTCTACAATTTGTTAACGAATAAATGAGTGCATTTTTAGGAAAATAAACATATGGGTATTTGTTTTTCTCGAGTCTTTCAAGACGAAAACTAACGGCGATAGGGAAATTGGCTGAACAACAATGCAAAATGTTATTAATGTTGATGACAATTGAATGGCCGCTCTATAGTGACTAGACGAATACTTGTAGAATGGGAAACAAGATTGTGTTGAGTCAATATATAATGTTATACAACCATTGAAAAACGTAAAGACATTCGTTACACAGACACTGTGTTGTGTAGGTATGATACATCGTCTATAGAACCTTACCCATAGTCTATCCGCCAATCGATTATGATTAAGATGTGCTCTTCACGAAGATTAATTGTCTATGGGAATTGTATATAGGAATCCTAGTCTCGCACTGAAATTGTCGCCTGGATCTTTGTTATTTATGACGATAACTCTGAAATTAAGAAAGATTTTACCAAAAAATTGGAACCTGAGTTGCAGGTAGTGTTCTGAATTACATTTTCCATTGAACATTTCCCAATCATGCTTTCGCCACGAAGATTTTCACCAATTGTCTGGCTGCTATTGGCCGCTGGGTGCATAAATGATTGAACAAAACAGTAGATCGCTTATGTTATAGGTTATCGCGCTAGGGCGGTGGAGTTCCGGTTAGTGGAAGTCTCCCTAGCAGTGGCGAGGGTTGATATTTTGATCAGGTTTGAGTATTCGTTAGCTGAATTCAAACCACAAGCGTTGCTTTATTGGTGGGCCCTTTGAAGGGGCCGTGGTTGCATAAAGGGTTGCTTTCTAAAGGCTGCTGTTTCTTAGAGCGACCAGGTGCGTCTTGGTGCAGGCTATTGTCAGCCCTGAAAAGACGGCATAATATGCGGGCAGCACTCGCATGCACACGGCACAGCCACGGCACAACCACGGCACCCAGATGTGGTTGAGTTCGGTGCAGGGTGCGGGGTGTCAGGGTATTATGGTAATTAGCCCAAAACGATATCGAATAGGGAAGAAAATGCGCCACTTTGTGTATGGCTGGGTGAGGGTTATCATGATAACGACTGCGACGACGACGACGATGACGATTATGATGATGATGATGATGATGATGATGATGACAATGATTATGACTATGACGACAACGACGACGATGATGAAGATGGAGAACATCGTCGTTATGATGATGATTGAGGGGGTGGCGTTGATCGTCGTCATAATGCTAATGAATAATGATGATGATGATGATGATGATTTCGACGACGACGACGACGACGATGGTGATGATGAGGTGGAGGAGGATGATGATGAAGATAGAGATAATTGTTATGATGATGATGATGATGATTATACTGATGATGATGATGTGATAATGTCGACTAACGTTGTTGTTGTTGTTATTGCTGCTGCTGTTGTTTTTGTTGTTGTTGTTGTTGTTATTGTTGTTGTTGCTGCTGCCAACGGAGAGTCCTCTAGATAAACGCGTTGCGGAAAAGTCACCAATATGATTTTTTCAAAAAGTCCCGCTAGTGTCTCTTATAAACCGCTAACTATACAAACACAAGCGTAACAGGGGCTTACTATTCTCGAGTGTCGGGGACGACCAGCCAGGGGTTCTATTAGAAGCGAATGGCAGCATCATTCTCGGCGTACGCTAGGGTTTGTTATTTGTACGGGACCGATAGGCTCCTATTTCAGATAGCCGTGAAATGGAGCCCGGCTATCTTACCACAGGCGCTGATTGCGGTTTCTGGGCGAGTTTCAACCGTAACAATACTAGCCAAGCGTGAATCTTCAGCACCGAGTCGCCGGCCGAGCGAGCGCCACGAGAGAAACTACTTAGGGCCTTTCCATCTAAAAGTTTCGGGGGGGGGATGGGGGAGAGAGATAATTTAATTTAAAATTCGACAGCCCGTCTCCCTCCCGCCAGCAATCACATCTAATCTCATGGAGTAAAATAATCCGATATTCGCCCCCCCCCCCCCCTCAAATATTCTTCCGTTCTCTCCCCCCCCCCCCCGGCAACTTTCTCACATGCCCCGGATGGGATTTGAAACCGGTCTGTGGGGAGAGAACTTACACTGAAATCCAATGGAATAATATAATTTCTGCATAGTTTTCTTTTTTGTAAAGCACGTAGTCTACATAGCAAGGTGACTCGAATGCATCGAAACATCTATATTTGAATACTTCTCGTGTGTAGACACATACGTTTGTTGCTCAAACACTCATTTCCTGCAAATTCACATAACATTATATATCCTTATATCATTATATATCCTTATATGTTCATTTGGATATCGATTCCATTTTAACAGTGTGTTTAACCCATGGAAGAGATTAGGTTTAAATCCTCATTTCTGGCACATTTAAGTTTTCCAATCTGCTTCTCTATATATTTCCCTTCTCCTTCAGCAGCATACGGTTTAACGTACAATCTTAAGGTAAGTCCCCTGAATAAAGTTCAGTGTTAACCTCTACAACCTCTTTTGATATTTAATCACTTTTATTCGATGTATTAAATACTTATCAATTGTAGATTTGTTTCGTTTTGTTCAATTTCTGTTGTAGTATTCGTGATCAACTTTTGTCTAGATATTTGTTAAACAGTCTATCATTTGTGTTATTTATGCATATTTATGTGGTATTCGTAATTTCATACATCATATATGGTCACTACTACTACTACTACTACTACTACTACTACTACTACTACTACTACTACTACTACTACTACTATTACTACTGCTAATACAACTACTACTACTACTACTACTACTACTACTACTACTACTACTACTACTACTACTACTACTACTGCTACTACTACTACTACTACTACCATCAATTACACTTCAAATATTTACTTTTAACACTGCATATTAAGTGAAATATATTATATAGTACGGATTGACTTGGTAACTTACTTGTCCCTTGCAGCATATTATGTTTGATCACATTCTGCTTATCAATTTGCATCGTATGCGTTTGTGTTTTTACAGTCCCGGAAGTACAGTTAATAAACATACCATGCCACACCATTAGATAGTCCAGGAGAATCTAAACATAATAAATGTGCAATTGTGGTCACTCTCCGTGCGGTATGAAGATGAGATAAGAGTACATGTATACTAGTATTGTATATTCGTCGGTATTCCTTGCAATTAAGGTTTAACTCGAAGGAAATTGATTTTGAATGTGTAGAGAGAAGCCCAAAGGGGAAGCCACATATATTCAAGTACGATTTTGCTAAATGTCCTTAAGGTTATAGGCCAGTACAAGATCACATCATATACTTTATTTCTTATCATTTTATTTGGGCATTAATCAAGCTGTTATGACGCGCACTTATAATGTGTGCATCCTTTATACGATAACAGGGGAGACTATGATGGAAAATGTTAATCTTATACCCAGTGTAAAGTCTCACAATTACCGTTCAAGAGATCCATATACCAGGTATGTAAATGATTTTATATTGCGAATGATTTTTAATGTGTCATTACGTGAAGATGATGTATCAGTGTAGCAAATATAGGGGTTAGCACATAATAGGATAAGCTTGCGTGTTTTATTGTTTGTACACCTACACCATATGTGACGTCATCGAGGTCTGGTTGCTCATTGACTGTGTAGTTAACCCTTTACGGCGGATATAGGACCCTATGATCAACCCTTATGCTGCTGGTGGCTAATTTGTACAACACAGAATGATACAAGAAATGACTGAAACCATGGGACATGGGTACTGATGTGAGAGTTCAGAAATCTCTGCATTCTTTTGCTTTGGACGCATGTAGCCTCAGCATTTGAGGGGTTAAGCCCCGTGCCTAAATACCTAGAACATCACCGCTTATACCCACATTTTGAGCGTACACTAAAATGGCCTGCCACAAATGAAAATAGCTTAATACCAGAACAATATTTTGAGAAAGGTTTGACTGAAAGTCGTTTATGTTGTGTTTACCAGCTCTTTTGATTCATTGAATTCTCCCATAGATGGCCGAAATTGTCAAATGAATGTGGGTTGTCCGGATGCAAATGGTACATGTTACACCGTCGAACCCCTTTAATGCAATAACATAAAATGTGTAGCTTACACGGCGTGTGTATGTATATTTATTGACTACGCATAAGCGTAAAAGATACGATACATCGGAATAGACAAAACATATTATGGCTATCCGATACATACCAGCCCTGATCTTAGCCCAGTACAAGTATAGGTATAGTTTATAATTAGTAGAAAATAATAGATGTTTATGAATGAACCCTGAAGAACTGCTTAGCGTATGTTATGTCCTGCCCATGCATATACTAGTATGTGTACACACGGGCAGGCTCTCGCTAGTGTATGTATGTATGTATGTAATAAATACTAATAATAAAATCTTTATTAAAAGTCTCACTCAGTATGGATAACATATTACAGACAGATAAAAACTTGCACGTTCAATATACTGACCACTCCTAAAAGAGTTATGAGAGACATTAAAGCAAGTTATTAGTACATATCACACAGAGATGTTAAATCATAGACGCATTCTAAAATCTTTTAAAAGTTTATAAGACACATTTAGTGTCCCTGTGGTTTCATCAATTCAGATCTTCTAATCTTGAGGATGGTTTTAAGAAAGCTTGCACATTGCTTGACATTATAACCATCACTTAGTATTGCTTTGAATTTCTGCTCCTCTGATATGTAAGAAAACCCTTGGATTGACTCCTCTAGTCTTGTAAATAGAGTTGCTGTATGTATGTATATTAAGTGACTATGACTCTCGCCGTAAAAGACATCATACAGTATACAAATATAGTAATGATAAATGATACAGGTAATAATATTAAAAAGATAATACATACGTTGTGCATAAATTGACGGAGCAAAGAAAAGGGTCATTAAGACAAAATAAACTCGACACAAACACAAGAAGGCAAATTACTAAGAAAAAACATAGAAAACCTCGATAACCACATTAGCTAACCGAAACAAACAAAGCTTCGGGATGCGAAACGCCTAAAGTAACTCTGGCTGAAACCAGTTTCCGTATAGGGAATCCTTGTGGGGCCACGTAGAATGCGCAACATTTGGTAACACGGGATTGTGGAAACGATTATTTTCAGAACAGGTTTTACAAAGTACGTTCTTTCCATGCCTACGTTGGTTACACAGGACGATGAGAGCTTGACACTCGAATCAGTGGGAACTCCACTTGTGATACTCCAGCCTAGCCCCTGAAGACTTGATGGGCTGTAGATAGCGCAGACGATTCCCACGCTAGCTCACTCCTACACCGCTACTGGTAGCCGGCGCACGCTAACCCATTCATGCTCGGCATTCGCCTTACAAAAAAGTCGTCTGGACTAGGTGTTAATTTTAAAATAATAACATAATTGCGAATAGCCTGGCAACTTATTTCAAGGGGAGTTGTTGGTTTCGTTATGATTAACATTTCTCCTAGTTTATTTTTTCAACGGATGACTTCGTTACAAAAAGTCGTCTGGACTAGGTGTTATTTTTGACATAAAACCGTAATTGCGAATGGACTCGCAAATTATTTCAACGGAAGTTGTTGGTTACGTTAGGATGGACATTTCCCTCGATCTATTTTCCAATTGATGACCTCTTTAAGGGATATACGGTATGGGCAAAAGGTCTGACTACATATCTCGGGAAGCAGCCGAGGCGAATGAGCGATAATCTACCCCGTTTACTATGCAAGTAATGCGAGAAGAACTTCCTCAAAAACAGAACAGTGAATGACCGGTTTATCGAGAGCAACCCGTTCTATACTTTCAAAGGCGGCTGATGAAATTATCATTTTCTATACGCACCTCTTATTTTATCTTGTTGGCGATTTGAGGGATTTTCGTATTGATGTACTTGT
>OZ012696.1:31020524-31045524 GCA_963942565.1 Maea johnstoni
ATGCTGTATATTGCGGAAACTGTATATGTTAAACGCCTTCATTCGTGTACATGTACATGTATAGTATAGTATAGTATAGTTTAGTATAGTATACTTTATTGACTATATCACAGCATACAAAAATACGTATACAGATACCTCGAACACATGGAACATGAACTAGAAAAAACGGTAACATAGGTTAAAGAGCATACTTCATTGGAAGGTGCAAAAACACAAAGTATAAGACCCAATCGAAAGAGAAAAACAAGAAAGGAGAGGGTGGCAAAATTTAGACGGAAAAAGGAAAAGATGGACAGAAAAGTAGTTTTAAGTATGCTAGTGTCCATTACGTAGTGAAGTTCTTAGAACAAATAACAGTGGATATTCGTTTGGTCGTTAAAAATCGTTCAACTTTAAGGAATGTCTCATCCGATAGCGGTATTCACTTTGACAGATTATTTCCTCTATGATAACAGATTATTGTATGTTATAACATAAGAAAAATATAACCGCGCTTTACATAAGTAAACAGATTCCGGAAAGTACGACTACAATACAAATTATGATGTGCAATATCTTGCCAATGGGCCAAATATTTCTACGTATAGATCTATTTGTTCCTTTAGTATGTATGACTTTTGTTTTGTCTCTATTTGTATACGTACAATTTTCGTTTCCTTTTGGAGCGATCAATAGAGTACAATTACAATTACAATTAGATCTTCACGGATCAGAAGCCTTTTCACAAGAAAGGCGAGTAGATTGGGTCCATGACAATATATTCACAGAAGGGGCTCCTGTATTAGACGCGTTCACATTTGAATGGTTCATTGTATTTGGGGAGTTTAGGAATGAAACAAACACCAAGACGTATTAGCGTATTGTGTTTTGTTTCTTTGTACTAAATCTTCATTAACATTTAATTCAATTGTTAAATAGATGATCATACGCAAAAAATATCAAATATTTTAGCACTTCAATAAGCGACGAGGAAGGATTTTCTGAGGGTCTTTGCATACAAATTAAAATGATATATTTCCCCAGGTATCAACTCGACGCTTGTAATCAGTTTTCTCATAGTTACATCTTTATATCTTTATATCTTTAGAAATATTTTATTTTTGTTCTTACAGGTGGACCCATTCTATTGTAGAGCCCCTTGCAACATATCGTGTGCAACTTATTTAAATAGCATGCCCTAACTAAATGTTTATAAAGAAATGTTAGTTGGGCTCCTTTCGCCATTACTTAATCAAATATTTTTCAAAGGACGCTTTAGCTAGACACATACCAAGGATACTATCTAGTATAATCCGGTCTTCCCTCCTGCCACTTGCGATAGACTGGATGAAACCAATACGCTGCGAGAAACATCTTTTATTCGAATGATTATCCCACAAACAGTCGTTGAGTGATAGGGCTTGGATGCCAATTATTAGTACGTGTATTTGCTGTAAATGTGTTTTACAAAATCGTACATGCATGCATATAAACAAACATGTGATCCTTAGGCAAATGAGAGTGGATATTTATACTGGTACTATAAACAATAATCTTCCAACAGTGCTTGGAAAATGGTCCCCTATTCACAATACTTTAATTGCATTACAATAAGATAGGTACTATGTGAAATCGCTTCTCTTCATCTTAAGTACCTCTAGTATTTTGCCAACCATATCATTTGTACATATTATTTATATTTTTTACAAAACCTTGTCTGTTTATATTTATGTTTGTTATATGGAGCAATAAAAGTTATAAAAAAATAAACAGAACATATGAAATAACAAAAGAGACAGAACAAAAAGTAACACTTTAAGAAAGAGAAAAACATAGTAGTACGCTTAAAGGATGCTGCTGATGATACATTTAGTTCCGCCTAGCCATGTTCTAAAATAGATCTACATAGGGCGCAAATCTTCCTTTTATATAAATCCTCCCTTTTCTTTTCTCCACGCTCAAATCCTGCATTCAGCATTATTAATAGTCGAAGAATAAACGATTAGAACGAGCTTTAGAACGAATGAAATAAAAAGGTGGGAGTATGCATCAGTTTCACGACCGTATGTGTGATAAAAAGATCAAATCTAAACGAGTTCTTATAAAACATATTCTTTAAAATAGTGGACGGATGCATTTCACTGTAGTCGTGAGGACGAATTGACCATTTGACAGGTGTTTTCCGGGTTAAGTGTGTCTAGGATGTGTCATTTTCTGGCATTTTAAATGCTTTCAATGCTAAGTATGTACTATGTTTCTACTATTTTGCTTTCTTATGTTTTTGTTGTATCATTTTATATTTAATAATATAGTCAATAAAGATATAGTACAATACAATATGATGATGAATAAAACATTAACGGATAGCTAAATTGATAAAACTGTTCAATTTTTTGAGTATGGCATCGGGTTCTTTTAGGAGAGATTCTATATCGAAAAGAGCTGCTTTGGGTGTATGGATACTAAAACGCACAATATGAAAACGAATGTATGAATAGCTATGGTCAGCATGTTTCGGTGTCCAGGTTATAGAATTTCTAGTATGTTGGTCTGTGTTCAGCATTTAGAGTTTTCATTTGAGAATTGCAGGTTCTGTTGGGATACATTTCCGAATGGTCGAAAACGTACAAAGCGTGGTGTAGTTTGTTGTGAATTAGGTAGATGCTATGGCGGTGACCTGTCGGAGTACAATGTAATACATTTCGTAGTGTAGAAAGAGCTCCATTGTAGTAGTAGTAGTAGTAGTAGTAGTAGTAGTAGTAGTAGTAGTAGTAGTAGTAGTAGTAGTATATATATATATATATATATATATATATATATATATATATATATATATATATATATATATATATATATATATATATATGTATATATATACTAGTATATATATATATATATATATATATATATATATATATATATATATATATATATAAGTAGTAGTAGTAGTAGTAGTAGTAGTAGTAGTAGTAGTAGTAGTAGTAGTAGAAGAAGAAGAAGAACAACAACAACAACAATTGATATTTGATATAGCGCCCTTTCCACCTATATTGTTCAAAAGCGCTTTAAAGAATAGTCAGTGGACAGATGTTCATGGTCCATATAGTCAAATAAACTCCTTTCGTAATAGCAATGTTTTCAGCTGTTTCTTGACGTTTTGAACACTATCAGCAGCCTTGATGTTGTCCGGGGTCTCATTCCAAGGAAGAAGTTCTGAGAAGTTCTCAGAAGAAGAAGAAGACGAAGAAGAAGAAGACGACGACGAAGGAGGATAAGTGGGAGACGAAGAAGAAAAAGAGGAGGTAGTAACAGTAGACAATTAGAAAATGGCTTTAACTTCTAACCCACTATCACTATCATTAGTTGTGTTTGTTCAACTTTCTGCACTCGTTAGCCCTACACGAATGCCACCGCTGTGTGCGCTGTTCGCGGTATCTGATCTCTCAGTGGTAATCAGAGTCCTGTATGAGCATAGGTCATTGTTCAGCAGCGTTCGATCCGCTCACTCACGTCTAGCTGTTTAGAGTTTGCACACGTTCCTGTTGACCCCGCCGCCCCGAAAATGACTCGGTGCTATGGCGAGATCCGGGTGACTCGAGTGCAGTATTAGAATTTCGGTAATGATGATAATATGTGTGTCTGGGGCTGGCTCGTAAACAAGGGAAAGCCAACCTCAAGGTTCAAATGCGCAAATGTAATGTCCTCCCATCTATTCCACTATCTCCCTTGCCTATAGGCGTAACTCTCCCCCTACTTTCGTCCAAAGCACTAGGACGCAAAGATTTCTGACAACTATCTAAACCCTGCCTGTCATATTGGTATTCATGGGATAGCTATCGCTGAGTACTCTCGAATGAGTACCACCTGCCAGGGTTTACAGTTTTTTTGCATCATTTTGTAATGGCCAAATTAGCCACCAGCGGCATAAGGGTTAAAGACATTCCAATTCGAAACCTGCATTATCGGAACACCTCTTAAAGTTATCGCCGTTGTCTTGCCCTATTTTGAATTGTATGTGTGTATGTATTTATTAGTCGTACAAAGAGATACTCTAGGTATAAAAAGCCAACGATACGTACAGATACGGAAATAATAATAATAATAATAATAATAATAATAATAATAATAATAATAATGATGATAATAATAATAATGATAATAATAATAGCAATTATTATTATTATTATTATTATTATTATTAACGTAATAATAACAACAACATCATCAACAACAACAAACAGACAAAATAAAATGAAATTGAATATACACCTGTAATAGGTCAGTTTATATTAAATAGTACATTGCAGAAAATATCTCATTTAGGATATCCTAATTGCATCAATTTTCTCGGCACTGGATGGCTGGCCCCCTTTAAGCTAACCAGATCTTCTGTCGGTGCTGAGGTTTCGTCTACAACCCAAAGGTTTCACTGTAGATACTGACAGGTTCGCCTGTGTTAGTGTGTATGTAGTTGTTAGCAGCAGGGGTTGTGTTCGCGGCCAATGATCGATGGGTCTAGAGCATTGAGCCGGCGCTCCGCCGTACAGTAGGGGCCGGATCTCGTGGAGCTATGAGTATGATCTGTTAGAAATGAGTAGTGCTACCGACGCTGCCTGCCTCGTTGGCTCACTCGTTGGCTTGCTCGGTGGCTTCCTCGATGGCTTGGCTGGCTTGCCCGGGGGCCTTGCCTTGTCAGGAGTTCGTCCTGACCTCTCGCTACTAGTAATGGCGGCGAACGAAGACGACGACGACAACGACTGATGCTGCTGCTACATAGCGTGCTGTAGAACATATTACCTAACGAGAGAGCGAGAGAGCGGCGGTGCAGGCAGGCTCCAGCGGTAGCCGCCGCTCCTAGTCGGAGCAGACAGTCTGAGAACACTGCTCCCAGGTCACCATCAGCCCGAGTGACCTGAGGCATTAACCCACCCATTTCTTAGGCTACTTTCGTCCAAAGCACAAGGACGCAAATAATATCATGTTAGTATTCAGTGGATAGCTCTAGCTGAGTCCTCTCAAATGAGTACCTATGTGCCAGGGTTTCACTCATTTTCAGGCATCTCGTATCATATTGTATTGACCGCATTAGCTACCAGCAGCGTATCAGTGGAGGGCCTTATCGGAATCTGATACAAACCGCTATTGAATTATAGTGCAATGTTGATCAGCATTTAGAAACTTATGTCTTTCCAAACGATATGTATTTGTTTTTGTGTTATGGATTGTTGTTCACATCTCTTTTAAAAGCTCAGGTCGTATGGCGACGGGATGTGAAAATAACTCACAAATTGTTGCAGAAGAGGTACAAGGGAACGAGATAATACCTTATTTTTGTAAAAGAATATTCCAAGGGTTTCCTTCATTTCCAAGGAAAATAAATAGAAATTCCTGGCCAAGCCGCAATATTTCTAAATATACCAGAGGCTCCCATTCCCACCGATCCGAATATGACGAGCATGAAAGGACGGCTGGGCCGCCTCAGCATCAACACCGGACACATCACATGAACAGCGCACTGCAGAACGCATTTACTGTGTGACATGGCTGCCCGCCTCCCTCTGGATGAGCGCCGGCCTCAGTTTTCCTCAGAACACCACGTGACCTCCCCCGCACGCCAGCACACGCACACACACACACACACACACACACACACAAGGGTGAAATAATAACGTCTATGCCAAATAGTATGGTGAAACCACTCTCGAGTTCTGAATATCGCAGGAATATATATAAACACCTCCAAATAAGCCCTGATCTCCCTGTTCAGGCTCTATCAAGAAAACATATATATATGAAATACAGAAGATATATTTGTTGTGAACTCCTAGCGTGACCATCATAGTTCGATAAAGGGAAGTCTGATCGTAAGAAAAAGTGGCTAAGTGAAAAAGATCGAAGTAAACCCTCATTTGATACAGATACCTGATACAGATAAACAAGAAGTATGTATGTTCAATTCAATTCCTAAGTGAAAAAATGATCTAACTTAATCATTTATCTTAATGTTCACCATATGCCCAGTTTGACAAATACAACAAACCTACATAGATGTTATCACCTACGTTACAAAGATGTTCACATTTTGGAGGTTTTAACATACTAGTACTAAATTTTATCCGCAATATTTTAGGACAGTGATCGTAGTAGGTCTCTACAACCATTGTTGGTCATAGTTTGAGGTTTATATTTTATTTCACATATTTTTAGTTAAGGGATAGAAAATCGAATATACGTTATTCATTCATTGATCTGTAAGAACCAGGTGCGAGAAGATTTCCCGAAACGTCTACCTGAAGTGACGCTTTTGTAAAAGATAGCATTTCCTTGTCTAGTTCGTATTAGCACTCGGATGCTGTTTTTCTCTTTTCTGATTGTTTTCTGTGCATTATAAATCAAATTACTACGTTGGAGATGATATGTGTAACATACATTTCATGATGAAGTTCATGGTCAATAAAGATACAATACAATACAATACAATACAATACAATACAATAACAACCACAGACACAGACCTAGCAAGACCTTTTTGTGATATGACTAAAACACAAAGTTGTGTAGCAGCTTATACCGCCCTATTACATATATCCTAAATTGCCATTGCCTGTTCAGCATACTAACTTGTGTATGCTATGCCTTTCTCGTAAGGTCAATTCATTTATTCACCAACCTATTTTTTCGTTCATCCGTCTAAACTCATATTTGTATCTAAAATGTGTAATGAGTACTTTCAGTCAATACAATACAATTCAATTTTGGCATTGAAAAGGTGTTTGCCATTTCATTCATTAAAAGTAACCACTGCACTCAACACGCGTCATGCTCCAATCCAACCTAGACAATGCTGAAACTTATTCCTCTGTTATCAGCAGTCTGGTTTTAATAATGAAACAAATATCGAGAAAGGCCCATCGAACTTTTGAGTCAACGTGGCAACGTCTAACAACCTTTTTGTAGGAAAAACCTAAGCAATTGTTCACCGATCACGTTCTAGTAGTCACCGAAATTGCAGTGGTCAAAAGATTATATGTGATGAGAACCTTGATAAATTGAAAATTTGTGTAAGACGATTTCGTATAAAATGTGTTGTTCTTATGCGAGTTTAAATGGAAACGATTCTCGCGTAAAAAGAAGTTACGTATAGCAAAGGCGGCGGCACTGTTTTTACCTCAATACATACATACAGTTTGTTTTATTTCGTTTATCAAAAGTAGCAGCTGAACTTAAAGAGGTACTCCGCGCACCTTTGAACCACGTTTGTTCAGCAAATATCGCCCTATGTTGACGTAAAATTGGTGAGTAAACCTTATCCCATTTTATATCACAAACCAAACGAAAACTCGGCACTCTCCCGTGTGTAAAAAATCAGTCCACGGACTAACTAACCACAAGCGACCTGACTTATTTGATGATATATTACATGGAAACGTATCATCTGAACAATAACCAATAGACAATCGTGTTAATCTAAGCATAGTTAACAACTATCCTACAGATATATTGCGTGTTAATGCAATCAACTTCAATCCTTTCAAAATAACATCCGGCCGATAATCTAAAGCGAAGCAGAAGAATATATGGTTGTCACATCAACATTGTATATGCATGCTATATGATAGGAAAGTGAGTCCCATCAGACAGGCATTTTTAAAATATAAGAATACCGAGAATTTCGTGTTTTATTGAATTTCAATGAACCTTTTGATGAATACCCACGTCGACGCGTTGCATGGCGTTTGACGATCTCTATGGTCTTATCTAGTATTGTTTTGTATTGTATGTTTATTGACTGTACACAATCATAACAGATACAAATCATTACTAGTGTTACTCAGGCTTCTCAATTATGGGGGATACGACATTCAGTTCAGACGATTTTGGTATGGTTTCAATTCGAGTCGGGTATGTTTTCAATTAGCAAAAATATCCTGGCACAGCACAATAAGGAAAGTATGAACTTTTGATAAATCTCGACATTGACGAAGTTGATTTTCTCGAAATGTCCATAAGACGAAAACATCCATTTCTGAACCTCCTTAACCTCCTCCCGTACACCAGTAGCTGTCCCAAAAATGTCCTCCGATTGTGTATACAATCTGACAAGGTAACTAATGCGAAATGATTTGAAGGAAACGTGCCCGCGTTTTAGATAAACTCCAATGGAATATATTGCGAAATAGTACTGACTTTTAACGGCATACATTTGTTTATGTTTTTGCTGAAGGTTTCCCTAGAATATGTGCCAGTCTGTTTAGAGGAAACTCTTTGCGTCTGACTTTCATATGAAACTTTGAGACCACTTGTAAACAATGCGATTTATTTAAGTTGTATAGATCACGTAATTATATGGTATCCTCAGATGGTTTCGAACCAAGATTTGGCCCGGGCATTTTTCACATGGTAGTTGATATTTGTGAGTGTTGATAAAACGAGCAGAGATTCGAAACAGATTCGTTCAATACATTTCACCTAGAGGCACGGGGTCACCCCATAGCATAACAGGGAGTGTAGCCGGCAGGGAAGCGAGATGATTGATTTTTGAAAACCCCACGAGCTCACGCGGGGTTCACACATTCTATTACACGGAGCCAAGGTGGCGCGGCCTCGGCAGCTGAGCGTCTCAAGGATCGCATTCGACTAAGAATACAGAAATGTCCCTATTCATAACTGCAATGCAAAACATTCGCTTTACTCTTAGGAACATATATCGTACAAGAAGTTGTGAGTGGAGATGGGCTGTCGAATGCAAGCTTTCGGTGTCAAACTCGATGAAAAAAACTCTAGCCAGCTACGAGGAGGAAAAATGCCGTGTCATGGTTTGTTCCGAGCACGTGCGTTGAAGCCGTTTAGAGCGAAAGGGAGGTCCATCGAAATTCAGAAGGAAGTTCTTTCTCGGATAGGCTTTAATGACACATTGATGTTGAATGATTCTGCTCAAGTCTGTAAGGATGTACAAGTTAAATAGGAAGCAATTCTTATCAGTAAACAAAGAATTGCTTTCATGGAATGGTACTATCTGGAATGACTCGCGTGGCCCGTGTTTTCACTGTAAAAGTCATACGTTTGCCTTTTTCATACGAGAAAGGATCGTAGGCATAAACTTATGATGGACCAACATACCTGACTAAAGTTATGTTTCTCTTTCTGACAAATAAACAGCCTCTCTCGTTATAATTACTTTGAATAAGGTTTGTTCGAACTAAACATTGTCCTCTTCCCGGTAAAGTCTGCATGTTGTATAAACTCAGCAAATTCAGTTATAATTCTGTCCAGCCTAATGGCCTATGTATAAGACCAAAAAGCATATACAATAAAAGGGTATGACTTGCAAACAAAAGACTATGTGTTATAAATTGAAAAGGCAACTGGCATTGCAGTCAAGACAAAAGCATTCCGTCAATATATTTTCTAAATGTACATCTATCTGTATTATCGAATTATTTTCGTGAGTATGAAACTATTTCTGATGTGATGTGGGTAAAGATGGAACCAAGGATTTATCTATAACTTATTAGTTAGCAGCATGTATACTTTTGTTTTTTACGATTGTTTTCAATCAATCGAGGTTTAAAAGGGAATAACTCCACACATTCAGCAGAACGTTAAGGCGAAACAATATATTTTGGTACGGTGCCAAATCAGTAATAATCTATAGTATCATTGTGTTTGAATGAACTCGTGTACTGTATTTACTTTTCCTTCATGGACAGAATGAGGCTACAGGTTCTGAATGGTTTTGCTTGAATGTTCGACGAGACAATAAACAACAGAAAGCAAGTTAGTCATGTAAAATCAGACTATTGGAGAAGTGAGTATTGTTCATGTGTTTTCTGTTTCTCTAATGTGTTTATGTTTAGTTCAATTTAGTGCGAAGTTTTTGTTGTGTTTGTATACCGATTATCTATGTATTTGTAATTTCACGCAACTGGGTGTGGTCAATGAACACTACAATTACAATTACCGTACAATTACCGAATACTAGTATCTGGATCTAATTGTCATTATCAGCTGTTCGGCGCTGATACGGAATAATGGCCCTGGCTAAGGTGTTAAACATAGCTCAATAATCAATATGGATAGTTTCTGCCTCACTTAAACATTTGCGAGTTTGGGCGGTCCTTCAAATGTGCTCAACATCAAATTCAACTGTGCCTGAACGATAACTTGTCAAGTTATCTAGATACATGTATATCAAGGGCGCAGGTTCAGGAAAAACCTGGTTCCAAATATCAATGACCAACTCAGCAGCACTAATGTGTATATATATATATGTATTTACTTTTTTGGCTACGGCATAAGCCATAACATTTCAAATAACTCATGTAGTTCGCTTTGTCGTTGCTTTGTTAACCATCGGGTAGTTAATTAGTTTTGCCCATTGCACTCTCAAACGGGGTAGATGCAGTAAGGGCGCTCCAAAGCGGAGGAAATGACTAAATGCGTTGTGTTTATCTTAAATCAGAGAAATATAACTTGGTTGTGTATGTATAACTATTTAGCATCTGATAAAATTCGATATAGCATGACACGAATGAAATAATCAGACAGTAAGAAAATAAGGAATTTTGTCTGTTTTTGTAACGTACTCCATCTCTGGAATAGTGCTAACATGCGTTTAAGTACCCCTTAGCTCGGAATGGCACTTGCCGACCTAAGGCTTGGTATGCTTAAATCATAAAACTATACGAAGTCGACCATTAACACAGTTACGAAGAGGAAATTTGCATAGATGCTGGAACTGATGATCTTGGCCACCCATGTGGTTTTAAGCCAATAAATGGTC
Source organism: Maea johnstoni (assembly GCA_963942565.1). Lineage (NCBI taxonomy): Eukaryota > Metazoa > Annelida > Polychaeta > Spionida > Magelonidae > Maea > Maea johnstoni. The sequence continues at coordinate 31,031,290 of OZ012696.1, forward strand.
TGGAAACCGGTAGATTGCTAGAAATCTGGTCCATATCCTGTACTTATGTGTCCAAAATGTACTCGGAAACAATACATAATAGGTGCAATAGCGAGTTTTTCCAAAAACATTCTGAGAGTAATTTCAGTACTGTATCTCTAATTTAGGGTACCTATTTAGGATGACCTTAGTTTATGATGTTCCCATACGTGTGTGAGGCAATTTTGTCCTTTATGTACTGCTACTTTTCACTATAATTTAAGATACTACGCGTACCACACGAGTTTTTGTATGGACTATTCTCCGACTTGATGTACAGTTATGCTTCTCTTTTGTATCTCCTTATTTGTCTTTCCTTGTTATGTTATGTTTTTTGTTCTATACGTACGATTTTGTTACACCAATTAACAGCAAATAAACGTACTTCTGCTTATACTACTACTACTACTACTACTACTACTACTACTACTACTACTACTACTACTACTACTACTACTACTAAAACTACTACTACTACTACTACTCCTGCTGCTTGAAAGTCCCATCGCAGTTTACAGAATAATATCTAGGAAGCTCTAGAGAGAATCGTGAAAACAACGTCACATTTATTCTTCAGAGACAAGACGGTACGATGACTTTTGACATATCTAAGATAACGTTCGGACATGAATACACATAAAGAGTTAAAATGTATACGATGCACTGCCTTTGGAGAACATATAGGAAATTGTACTTCTATCTACTAGATATCTAGATAAGGGAATTTCAACTGAACACGCATCCATGTGTCTCACACAACCGTATTGAATAGTGCTGTCTTAATTTTGAAGTACATATAAATAGCCTGTGACCATCCTAGCGACTAAGAGAACGAATAGGATTATGTGTAAATTAACGTAAATGAATAGATGCAAAAGTGAACGAATGGTAGCATGAATGAACGGAAGGATAATACGAATACTGAACTTTATCAATGGGTTAACTGAATGGTTGAGCAAATATTGAATTGCTTGAATTAAACTTTGAAAGAGGGATTGGAAGTCTGACTCCTTGGTTTGATGCATGGAAGAATAAACGAACATATGAACGAACAAATGAGTGGAATGAATGAACGGATAAATAATTGAACGAATGACAGCTCTCCTCATATATAAACGAATGAATAAGTAAAACCTATGAATTAACAAATACTACGTAGTACATGTATGTGTGAATTTATGCCCAGATGCAGAGGTAGAATGCAGTGTTGCTTTGAATGGTTTGCATCCAGCATACCTTTATATAGCTAATAGCCTAATACAATGTCGTTTCGGTTGAAAGGTAGCGATGGTTTCCGGATAGTGTAATGCATCTATAGACTCGACACATATGGTTAATTGACCTTGAAAAACATCCACGCACACAACAACACGAACGGCGTAATAGCAAAAAGAATAAATCAACATACGAGACTTTAAACGATGAATGCATCATTAAGTGCATTATTTAGATTTCATGTATGTATGTATGTATGTATGTATGAATGTGTGTGTGTATGTGTGTATGTATGTATGTATGTATGTATGTATGTATGTATGTATGTATGTAGGTAGGTAGGTAGGTATGTATGTGTGTGCGTGCATGCATGTGTGTATGTTGTATGTGTGCATGAGTGCGTATACGTCCGTAAGTATGTGCGTATGTATGTATGTGCGTATGTATGTATGCATGCATGTGTGTATGTATGTATGTATGCATGTATGTATGTGATTACATATGTCGATTTTACATTGGTTATTTGAACAATCAACCACACATGGTAACATAAAATGCTGCAAGTTATAGATATATGCAGTAAATTGTGTATGATTCGGAACGGCGAACTGAGATTTACATATTTCGTTTTGCAAAGGTACACGAAAAAGCTTGATAAATCTTTCCCACAATGCTAATACAATTTGATTATTTCGTTTAACATATTAATATCACTACAATGACATGGATGTACCAATAAAACATAAATAAGTAGCAGCTGACTGTATTGACATAATGCTGATGTTTTGTTGTGCCTTATCATCTTTGAATTTCAATGGAGAATTATGGAAAGAAATCAAAAATTAAAAATGTCCTTCACACGAGGTTTACATGTGAGAAATTTGTATGTAACAGCGACACCCTGTCCAAGATTTCTGCAGGGTCCAGCTCCGCGAAGCAGGCCTGTGGGAGTTTTTATCAGAGGTAGCCCTAGGGGGAGGGCTAGCACACCCTGCTACACAGCACAGCCCTTTAATGGGCGATAATAAATTTAAATTGTTCAAACATCGCCTGGTTCCGGATGACAGGCCAGAGAATAGCTGGGGTCGTCAGTCTCTGGTCCACACTACATGCTAGTGCTGGCCACACAAAGGGGCAGTAAGGGGCTAACAAAGGGGGTTAGATCGAGCGGAGAACGGGGTACAAGTGCGACACCCATAAACCCCACCCTGGGGTGTGGGTACAAGCAGGGTTGCAGTTGACCGGGGTGCCGGGGTGTGGAACATTGGGGATTTTATACTGAAATTGAAAACTTGCTGTGTTTGCTAAAGCCTTATGTGTGAGCTATTCATGTTACATGTGGAAAGTTTATGGCATTTGTCGCCGAGGCCATGACACGGCTATAATGGCAGTAGTTACGGGAATTCTAACTCCCTGCACAGATTGTGAGGACTCGCTTTCCTTGACTTGTCTGGACTGATATCAAATCGAAATTGGGGTGTGTTGATTATGTTTGCCTTGCGCTGAAGGATTGCTATCAGAAGTAATAAGTACACAAGCATATATATATATATATATATATATATATATATATATATATATATATATATATATATATATATATATATATATATATATATATATATATATATATATAAATATATATATATATAATATATACATATATATATGTATATATATATATATATACATATATATAAACACACATACACACACATATATATATATATATATATATATATATATATATATATATATATATATATATATATATATATATATATATATATATGTGTGTGTGTGTGTTTATATATATGTATATATATATATATATATATATATATATATAATGTGTTTACACTTTTTATGTGTATTTTTGAATAAAGTACGGATTCGCAATAAATTGGCCAGTTAGTTGTGGATTTTGTTGCCAAGATCTCAAATAGTTTCATAGGCATGGTTTTGCCATTGATGCCTTTCACAATACCTAGTAGTCGCACTATTTTAGAACATTCTAGGAATAAGATCCAGGGCAAGAGTGCTTACTATATACGAGTTGTTCACTATTGGCCGTGTTCCGATATCGTTCCTAGGTGTATTCGGAACAAATGGGACTTGGGCTTCGACAGTGTGTGTTCTGGTCACAGAGATGATTATGCAGTCGAAGGTAAGCAGTAAGTGCTCCCTGTCTCCGGAGCGTGGGGTCGCTGGTTCGAGTCTCCGCTAGATCAAAGTTAATAGGTTGGTATGGTCGCTATGAGAACGTGCGGCTTTGTTGAGGGCAATCTATTGTGCATCCACAACTGGAAGAGCCCCTGAAACTAAAAGAGAAGTGAATTGGTTTCTATCTCTTCGCGATATGACCTTAGTTGTTGAAAGCGACTGAACTGCTCCTTCCATGTTCACTTCCGGTGCCAGGGGCGGATCCACGATTTCAGTGATGGAAGCTAAAATAAGTCAGGAGATTTTCTCTTAGATTATCGTTTTCGTGAGCTCTTTCTTATGGAATAAAGCAATCCCTTATTTTTTTGGCGGGATAGGTTTTCAATTTGATTAACATTAATAGCAATACTCCATACTTTTTGTAGTGAAACTACAAGTCAATAAACCATATATATATATATATATATATATATATATATATATATATATATATATATATATATATATATATATATATATATATATATATATATTAATAGCAATACTCCATTTAACACGAAATCGTATTCAGATAAAATATCCTCCATAGGTGGATAATAAAAAATAAACATACATATATACATACATACATACTTATTTAATAAGTGGCGGGGGATCCCTGGCATATCGTTTAGCAGTCAGAAATTAATAGTACCCTCTGCGCAGGGCCAGGGAGGCGCACTCCTCCTCCAGCAAGAACGGACCTTTTCATTTCAGTCTATGTACTTTAATTGATTAGACCGTTTCAGTCGATCTGCACGTCAAGAAATCTCAACAAGAACGATGGTTGATGGGTGATTGGACGGACGGTCGATCGACGCTGAGCAGTGTTTGGCATTTTCCCAAGTACTGACTGTAGTCTGCGATCTTCAAACCACCGTGTTGGTCTTGGCAAGACGGCGGCTTGTCTACTCAGGAGATTAAGGCAAACTGGGGAAGCGGGAAACAGATTAGTGGGTGCTCATATTTATATGAGAGACTGGAAATTAGAGAGCCGTGGTGGCAGGCCGCTAGAAGAGGTGCCGCACAGACGCCAACAATACTGGTACTACCCTCCGTCAGGGATGCGCACGCGGCTTTTGCAGCCTGTGCGTCTTATTATTATTATTATTATTATTATTATTATTATTATTATTACCGATCTGCAGTCAATAAAGACACATACACATACTTACATAATACACACACACACACACACATATATATATATATATATATATATATATATATATATATATATATATATATATATATATATATATATATATATATATATCCATTATCATTATTGTTATTATTATTATCATCATTATTATTATTATTATCATCATTATTATTATTATCATTATTATCTATCAGTATTGGTGTAGTAGTGGTAGTAGCAATAATAATAGTAATGGTAGTATATTCCTGGCAATTAGAAATGGGCATGGCACATCTGGCAGTAGGAAGTATCTGTATTAGCCTCTCAATATCATTTCTACTGGCTGTAGCATCCATTGAGGGTCGCGGAGCTCCGGTACCACAGCGTGTGTTATTATAGCAGGATAGATAGTTGACGGCTGCTGAGCCGGAGAACCAGGAAATAGATTAGCTCCTTAACGAGTGATACAAGGAACTGGCGAGTCGCCGTTGGAAACGCTGCCTTCATCTTGAACTACCCTCGGAGTAGGGTCGTCCGAAATTATAAGAACACGTTTCATCGTTGGTTCATTTTACGAAAAGAAACCTCGCAGGTCGTATCGCGATCGACTCGTACACAACGTTGAATATTTGCTAACCATTAAGAAAGGTATTATCGGTAGGCCTATAGTATACTTCTTTTTCCTACGTATATCCATACCTATACTGCTTCATTGTCGATTATGACTTGTCTCATAAGAGTATATTTATTGATATGGTCTTGTACATAGTGAGCTGAGCAACAGAGAACAAGAGATTAGTACACACACAAGCAAGAATAACATCAAGGCGAGAAGCACCAGATACATCAAATACAGACGGAAGAGCGCATACCGTAAATTCTCGCAAATCTCGGACACTTTTTATTAATTACGATTTTTCGGTTTCGAAAACCTATTTCCTTCCCCTCAGATTCGATTATCTCGTAAAACGCGCCTTGCATAGCTTTGAAGTGTCAGTCAGGGATGATACAATGATCTTACACATTCAATTTAGCCGAGAAGGCAGTTGCTCAGCGGCAGACATCCAATTTTCTCCTACATCAACCCCTCGGGCCGATGGGGGGGGGGGGGGGGGGGGGGGGGTGGAGCGAGAGAGAGAGCTGTGATTTATAAATAGTGGAAACATCGATCCCGCAATATGGGCAGCAAGGAACGAAACAGAACGACAGAAAAAAGAGGTCAGTCAGTTTTCAACCCGAACTTTACAAAAATGCCTTAAATACATTTTTTCCAAAGAGAGCCGAGATAAGCAATTAAAGAATAGTGATGTCAAAAAAACTCTACCAGAGGTTTTATATTTAGAGGTCGAATTGATTTTGATTTGATTTGGTCTAGTAGGATGTATATTACATAGCAAACAAACATAAAGGTGACTAGTTGGAGTCATTAACTGCTATGCAAGGTTTATCGTTGAAACCCTTCATTGCATGCATATATTCTTTGTCGAAATCGCAACCTCCTAGACTGGAAGGAAAGCAATCTTCACGAAGGCCACCCTCTCAAATCATTGCAAGTTGACATACTAATTCGGTAAGCAGCAATGTTGGAAAATCCTAGGCCTCGGACGCATCTCACAGCCACTGCCCTGCATTACTTGGCGAGAGGTCGCATCAGACCTCCGTTCGCCTTGAGTTTTCCTACATCGCTGCCAGCCTAGATCCTGATTCCTATATCCTTTCAGAGCCCGTTGTGGCGACTCTAGCCGGTTCAGATTCTAGCCTGCGAGTTCAGATACCGCAAGGTCCGTCGACTGTCTAGAACACAGTGGTTGTACGCTTGTAGGTTGAGCGATCATTTACGTCTTTCAACAAGCTCCAAGCGCGCGGCGTCGTCTGCTTCTCGCCTCCTCGCCCGCCGGAGTGAGAGTGAGCGTTGGATTCACTGCTCCGATGTGTACTAGGATGTGGACCACCTATGTTAGCTGCAGATTGCGAGAACATTTAACCCATTAAATCCCAAATCGTCTAAAAATTCTGACACATTTTTGGGTAATCCAAATCTGAAAAATATATATATTGAAGAGACGATTATCACCTATGTAGTAAACAGACGAGTTCTTCATGAAGGACATCTCAGTATTTTATTTTTTTCATCAAAATTTGAGTAAACGTGTCGGATCATCAGCGTGATTCAGGCGGGAATTGGTTAAAGCTATCGGGCCGCGCAATGTGGCACTCACTCCGAGTCACTCCATCAACGATAGAATACGATCCGTGAATCACGGCCATGAATGCGTCATAAATACACGGCCAATGACAGGCGACAGGGAGGCTAAACCAGTGACGTCATCGCACGAGATATCCAGGGGCTGCTAGCGTGCCTGGTTGATGTCAAGGACCGACCTGTGGGCTGCTATGACCGAACTCTCTAGACAACTTTGCGTGCCCTTTCCGATGCCAAATACCGTTAGAATCAAACTGATATCTCTGACATTTCATGAGCTACAGTCAAAGAGGGATTTAACATGAGATTAAATTACTCATTACTTTTCTACATCATATATGTTATGTTCGTTACTTGTTTCCTAAGACCACTGACTCACCGAGTACTTATCGTTTCTTGCGTAGTTGCTCCAAAGCAACTCCCTCGTTTAATCTAGAACTAAGACCGCATCTACCTCTCTGATCTGGATAAATTCCACATAGAAAAATGAAAATTCTATTTAGGCCCCATACTGTGTAGAGTAACCTACATGTAGACCCACCGTACGTGTCCGATTATCGGATGTTTTACGAGTGATTATTCACAAACCCAGACATTCTACAAGGTAGCACAAAGATAGGTTCTAAGTAAACAGATTTAGGGTCTAAGATACAGCAGTCTACTTTCAATGTAAACCCGTATGCCGCTGGTGACTAATTTGGCCAATTCAACATAATGCAAAAAATGTGAAAAATGACTGAAACCCTGGCACATGGGTATTCATCTGAGAGTACTCAGTGAGAGCTTTCCAATGAATACCAACATGACAAGGTTAAGAAGGTTTTCAATGATCTTTGCATCCTTGTGACTTTGACAAAAGTAGCCTTAGCATTGGAAGGATTAAAGAGTATTGCAGTGTTCACAACTTTTTATATCCGTATTCATTGATTTCTAACGAAAGACTTGGACATATGTGGAAGAGTAAATTCAATAATTGGTGGAATTTTGTCAAGTTGATATTCGTTTTCTAGGTAACCGTTTAGTGCAGTTAATCGCAGTAGATGATTCGAAACGCTGCACTGCATTACAATGCAATACAGTACATGTACCGTGTACAAATACAGTACGTGTAGTTTAGTTATACCGATTTCATGTAAGGCGTACTGCTGGGCGATGCAGTTCGTGCACAGTCAATAAAAAGTACATCTACGGAGAAAAATCATTCGTTTCAGGGCAGTGCAACACTTTGGCAGAATAGAAGAGATGATAGCCTTGGTTTCTTCCAAATTATGTTCAATTTCACAAAACAGCAGTTGTGGAAAAAAGTGTTTGAATTTCAGAAACGGGGAGGTTTAACCTAACGGTACAGTATGCTCCCGTTATTCATAGAAAACCAAACACGTATACATACTCTTCCCGCGACCATGCAGGATTTAACAAGTGGGTCCTGTAATTTATGCAGTGTTTATTATAGGGTACTACAGCGTAATCACCTTTATTATGTAATGTATGTTAACATGCCCGGATTCCGCACATGTTGGAATGCACATGGAGTGGGGAGCCGTGAAACTGACACGGCGAAGGCTTTATTGCAGGAAACTAACATGATAATTGTAATCATAAAACACTCGACGCCTGGATAATGGTATTCGGAAGGGTGGGGGCAGCACAAGCAGTGTTTATCTTTTTGATTTGATTGATAAGTATCATCGGACCCCACGATCTAAGAAAATATTTAGCTTATTTTGTTTTTGTATAGCATTGGCTGTACCATTGCAATGTGAAACAACCCTATCGATATACTCTCATTGTCCACAGCATAAGATGCCACGATCTAGGTCAAGCCAAAATAGAACGTTAGAATTACAAAATCCACGTACGTGAATTATCTTTCATCGTTTATTGACCGTACGCGCGATAATACAGATACGGAAAAAAGCACATACTTTAAATAAAGCTTCTGAACTTTTTCTGGCGAAACTTTTTCGAACGCTACGGATAAATAATAGTTGTGCAAGGAACCATAAGTATATACAAAATAAATAAACATCCTGCGACAAATTTTGCCAAATAGGCATTCAAAGTGTGCCCTAGGGATCTTTTCGATATGACAATGAGTGTAGCAATGTCGAGATTAACCTAACTACCTGCAATATACTGGTCAAATTCCCGGGACTGTTTTAGGCCTAATCTCCCTGGTAGGCCTTAGAATATTTGTTGTCAAGCATGTATGTGTCTTGATTGACGACAATTGTTCATCGTGAAATACACGATACAACCAATAAGCACAAATTTATAAAACATAAATTGAGCATAACTTAATAAGGTGATATCTAAATCATTGGTATCAGACGGAAAAGAACTCGCCTTCAATCCCTGGGTATACATAGATATGAAATTTATCATTTCGTATAGCATATATTTCTTCTAATTCTCTCTCTGTCTCTATTAATTTTTCAAAATTGACTATCGAATACAAATGTCGCTTTGATCTAGTTTGATATATTAACATTTTACCTATCATTAACATCTAATTATAGAGCGTCTTTTCGTCATCTCCCAATGATATTTGTTTTTGTCTAAAATTTATGATATCCCCTATTTTGTAACCATTTTGATATTTCGTTCCAAAAAAGTTAGAAATATGTCGATCAGAACATTTCCTACATATCTCCCTCAAATATTTTGTTAGTTTATGTTTTACTCGGGAATGTACTTAATAGTATCATAGATCCAGACGACATTCATAAAGTATAAAGATCAATCGTCTCCAGGCACGGATGGTATAATCTTTTGCGATTGAAGTATGGATGGGATCTAGGTGTGCATTAAATCACCGTTATCCTTATCAGATAAGACACTAGACGCGACATATAAAACCATCTGTTACCAGGCCTGCTATTACGTGAACTTACACAGTACTCCGAAATAATTAGAGGTTGGAACTGTTACCGCAATCAACGGATAACAGTGACAGGTAAAGACTAGCTTGGCGATTGAGACAATGGGCTCGGAATACAATAGACTTCTACATGCTATGGAAAAATGAAGTTCGATTTCTCAGATGAATATCTTCCAATCCTCTCTGTCATTATGGGCTATCTTAATGTCTGTATTTAAACACTTTGAATAATAAATTTCGATGGGTGCTCAAAGGGAAAAGTTGTGCAAATATACCGTCGATGGAATCAGAGATATATATAGACTAAGTTAGTTAGTTAAAACTCCCTGATGGAATCTATTAATTTATAAAAGATTGTTAAGGGATATCACACGTTTTGATATTTTTGTATTTTTTGCTTATTTTCTTGGGAAGATGACAACCGTGGACACCCGCGTCCAATTATTATTATCATTATTATTATTATTATTATTATTATAATTATTATTATTATTATTATTTTCATTATTATTATTATAATTACTATTGTTGTTATTATCATTTTTATTATTATTATTATTATTATTATTATTATCATTATTATTGTCATCATTAGTATTAGTATTAATATTGTTGTTGTTGGTGTTGTTGATGTTGTTGCTCTTGCTGTTGTCGCGTCGTCCCTGTCGTCATCATCATCATCTTCATCATCATCATTACCATTCAGTTGTGAAGTACAAAGCACAACACACTATAATGGCGAGGGAAGTTGTACGTAACTACACGAAATGAACAGATGCACAAGGCATCGATGCGTGCTACTCCCTTTCAGGAATGCGGAGCCGGGCGTGAATAGATAGTGGTGACCGGACAAGCTGCAGGTCAATAATCGATAATGATAACCTCACAACCGGAGATGGCAGACATCATACAGATCCTGTTTTCAACGCCGGCTACTGACCTAATGAGCGTACGTCATCTGTCTAATATAAGCTTGGGGGAGAAAGACCTACGTAAACGGGTTATTATTACGTACTAAGTCCGCAGGTTTGTTGGCAAATCGGTAAAATAAACTGCACCCTTTCTTTTCACTTTACTAATGCGGTATTATTGTGTACATACTAGTAGTAGTTATGTAAGCTGAAGGGAAGTTGGGGTTTTCGTCACCATAGACTGTGAACTGGTCTAAATCCCTTCATGGAAACGAATTCTGTTTAGGCAGGTGTTGGACTCGATAATGTCCTTAAACGGACCACGTGGTAGACCGTGCATGAAGACAACGAGTATTCAATTTAAATAGGTATGGTAAACATACAGTAAGAAATATTCAATTTATAGTGATTCGATTCATAGGTTTGACATGCTCTTAACCCTTGTGCTGCTGGTGACTAGTTTAGCCTATACAAAATGATGCAAAACACCTGAACAATGATTGAAATCGTGGCACATAGGTACACTCATCTGAGAGTCCTCAGCGAGAGCTATCAAATGAATACAAACATGACAGGGTTTTATATGTTGTGCCTCGTGCGAAAGTAGCATCAGCATTGGAAGGGTTCAGCTATTTACTTATCCATAAACACCAGAGCTTTTGACGAATCTCTGGCCGTTCACGGAGAACCTGGTAAAGATTGTCTTGACTTTATCTGAGGCTAATATCGTCCAAAGCACAAGGACTCAATGAAAACCATATAAAACCCTGTCCCTGTCGATTTCCGTCATTGTTCATGTGTTTTGCATTATTTTGTATGGGCTAAACTAGACAGCAGCAGCACAAGGGTATAAGATGCGGCGGAAATACTCTTTTGAGTTCTTTTAATGAAATCAATCTCGCGACGAATAGTTCTGGCGGCGAATATCTAGACAAGCAATGGGTAAGGCATGTACGAAAACATTTCTTCCAATTTATTGCTGGAATAAGCATACATATTCTGTGGAGTGCCTTTTGTCTATGACTACAATTCTGGGTTCACTTTTGTTTTCGTAGACCGAAGATACTATGAAGGTATACATAACTACCTTGTGCAATGGAAGCCTACAAAATACAAAATCAGAAGAACTGTAGATAAGAATTAACTTTAACCCAAACACTATAACTGACAAACACGTGTTACTTTATTTTTGTTATATATAACTACTTTTTGTAAAAGGTTTAAGTTTGCTTCTTGTAATTGCACGATTACAGTCAATGAACATAGATACATATATTCCATGGAGTACCTTCTTTCTACGACTACACATCTAGGTTCATGTTTAGGTTTCATGCATTCAAAGAGCGACCCACTGTTTTGACATGTTATCTCTGAAACTATCTTACTCTCGATCTCGTCACCTGTTAATTTTAATATATTGCATTCGTGACTAACACTAGCGAAAGTACGTAAAACAACATTGTAAACGTTTTACATCAGTGCGATTCGCATAGGTAGTACTATGATAGACCTTTGGTAGTAGTTCTACAAAATGAAAAGACGAGAAAAATCAACCGTGTGTTTCAGAATAAAATATTATGAAACATGTTCTCAGAAGTTGACTACAATCATTCTGTTCAATTCATTCACCACTTATGCTGCTGGTGGCTAATTTGGCTAATACAAAATGATACGGCAAACCTATCAAACGACTGAAATCCTGGAAAATGGGTACTCATCGGAGAGTACTCAGCGAGAGCTATCCAATGAATACCAACATGACAGGATTTAGATGGTTCAAAATAATTGCGTCCTTGTGCTTTGGACGAAAGCAGCCTCAGCATTGGAAGGGTTAAGCACGTGCATGGCTCTTTCTCTGACCAGGAACATATACACATCGAGCAAAAACACCTACATACCTTGGGTATGTACTAGTTGAACAGGTAAGCTTCTGGGGGGGGGGGGGGGAGTTTCAAGTACCCCATTAATTACCCCATCTAGGGATGGAAGAGGAATAAATGAGAGCTATTACGTAATTGGTCCCACCCCAATTGATAGTTAATGGGCATTGTATAGGTTAATCAGTCTTGATGACCATACAGGTCTCCAAGGCTATTAACTGGACCGCTTAGTGACCCTCCCAAAAGGGATTGCTATGCAATCCCCATACGTGCATAGGAGATGTTAGCACCTGGCTGCTATTGTTACTGCACCAACATATATTACTGAATGACGTCTGACACACCTTTTACGTGAAGTGGAATAGACGAGAGTGAAAAGACGGTTTTTGAAATATCGATCGATCGATCGATCGATCTGTCGACCAACCAAACATTCAATCAATCATTCAATTAATCTTCAGTGAGACAAAATCTTAAACAATCAATCATTCAATTAGCCATTTAGTCAGCCAGTCTCTCAATCGGTCGGTCAATCAATTCAATAATCAATCAATTAATCGATCAATTAGTGTGTCAATCAATTAATTAATTAATCAATCAATAAATCAATTACCACTAACCAATCAAATAATCAATCAATCAAGTAATCAAGCAGGCAAGCAATCACTCAATCAAAAATCAAGTAAACGATCATTCCTACCGACCAAAAAAAGAGCAGAGATAGAAGCTAACCAAACATCCAAAAGCTCACAAGGAAGCAACCAATCAATTGATCAATCAATCAATCAATTATCAATCGATAAAGAACGTATCATCTGCAAAAATCACATTGTTGAAGGAAAACGCTTGTACAGTGAAATAATCCAATAAAACGTGAAACACAATGTGCCGCTTTTTCATAAATGAGCGCAATCATCCCCCAAAAAGGTAGTTCATCATGACGTCATCCGATTGTCTCCCTGTACTATCTATCGACCCAGAAACACCTATAAAAAAAAAACAGTATCGATCCTTGAACAACCGTCCTCTCCTCTATGACGTCATAGAGCAACTCCCCCTGAACATAAAGTTGGTGTCAAATTTGATATATTGGCATTCGTTCTGGCAGCGCTTGATAAATCTGCAGCCGGATATCGAAATGTGGAGATATGATTATCTATCTATCCTGCACTGCTAATCTGCCTCGCAGCTCGCTGCCTCATATTTGTAACTTCGCACCCGCCGCCCGAAGTCATGAATGCAACTCATCTGGATGGGTGAACACAAACACCCACGACTTATATATATATATATATATATATATATATATATATATATATATATATATATATATATATATATATATATATATATATATATATATATACACACGGGTCTGATTATTTTTGTTGGCAGATTCACTTCCTTAATATCTACATTTGTTTTAAAATAAGATGATGACCGATATTTTCTTAAAAGGTCACTCGCGTGGTCGTGCATTTTTACAATGACATGCTTGAGAGATGTGAACACCTTGTTTTCAGAGATAAAAGCGTGCACATTAGTTGTTCACATCCACAGATATTTTCACATAAATGTAAAAGATACAGACCAAGGAATAGTGTTCACATTTGGAGTGTTCACATCTCTTGGCTATTCACAATGAGACTCAGAGGTTTCACTGTATACATCCATCTGAATGGACATTCAGAACTATTGCAGTGTTACTGTATGTTTATTGAATGTACTTTTACATGTACAAAATCACACGGTATACAAAATTCCGACTATAAGGAACTATA
>OZ012696.1:31050028-31065028 GCA_963942565.1 Maea johnstoni
AGTAGGAGCCGTGCTCAGGGTGTTGCCGCGTCTTTCTGTATATATATTATATATATATATATATATATATATATATATATATATATATATATATATATTATATTACATATATATATATATATAATATATATATATATATTATATATAATATATATATATATATATATTATATATATATATATATATATATATATATATATATATATAGTAGTCCAGTTGACTACGTACGTGACTACTAGCTGTGACTACAGTTCTCACAGTCTGATTACGTTGAGCATAACTCATCAACTAGTTGTATGTTTTAGGATTTTTTCAGAGGGACAGACATACCTAGCTATCAAGATATTTACATGTATGTCAGCTAACGTATACTCGACAAGGCATGAGAGAGAGAGAGAGAGAGAGAGAGAGAGAGAGAGAGAGAGACGAGAGAGAGAGAGAGAGAGAGACGGTCTTTATACTGTTCGCGCTGTTCATGACGGCCAGATCGCTAAACGATAGCGCGCCTCTAGATAAACCTGTCACCTTCACTTCCATTAGTCATTTATCATTGGTCTAGGCCAAATCTCGCCCCTTATATCAGCCGACTCGCAAGATCTCGGCAACTCTCGCCCGTGCACTCGACCCGCATCTAGGTTATATATACTGAAACCTTAGATGAATAAAATCAAGGATATATAAAACAGCTAAAAGTCGTGTGTTCTGCGCATGTTGCAGCGCAGATATCTCTGTAATGTAAACGATTAAACGATACGATAGTCCCTAATTGACATTTGTCTCCTAGTGACATCACACTAAGGGCAGATTCGAGACCAACTGGCATAGCCAGGGCTGACTGACACCTTCCCTTTCATTAGTCATTCCTCACCTCATGAGGCCAATTCCCGTCGCCCCTTCTCGCGAGATCTCGGGAACTCTCGTCCGCGCACTCATCCCGCATCTAGGCTATATCCATACTGAAACGTACTGATACAGGGTGTCGCCAAAATGCACCCGTCTATTTTTAGAAGAGGGAAAAACTTATGTACGTAAGTTTAGACGCATGTACACATACTTCAGGGCATATTTGAGTAAGCTCATTGTATTTACGGAAAACATGTATCAATGTCTGCTTGAAATAATACGTAAACAATGAACCTAAATGCGTGAATGCTATTCGGATCATACTTCATCCATCTAGGGAGGTAAAACCAATAGTGTAAATTCCACTTGTGTGAACGTCTCCTCAGCAAGAACGCAACTCTTTTGAAAACCATCTGAACCTCGTCAGGTTGGTATCCATCGCATAGCTTTTGCTGAGTAACTCTCAGATGAGTACCTATATGCCCTGGTTTCAGTCATTTTCAGCGTTTTTTGCATCATTTGTATCGGCCAAATTAGCCAATAGCAGCATAAGGGGTAAAAGCGACAATTATTAAAGTGCGTATAGTTATACAAGCTAAAAGATAGGAACGGGAAGACAAAAAGGGAAAACAAGATAGCATAAGAACATCTACACATATTCGTTAACCAGGGACAAAATGTGAAGTAAGTAGTTATACATTTGAGAGACATGATAAGAAAAATAACAAAATAGAGATTCGTTAAACTGGAACAAGATGTAAAATGAGTGGTTGCACTTTTTAAAAGGAGTGATAGCAATAAGAAAACACGGCAGACCTCTACCCTCATCCGTTAACATGAATATAAAGCGATTAATTATATAATAAAAAGAAAGGATAGCAAACACAAAACACCAGCATGATATAGCATACGGACCAGTATAAATATTCGTTAGACCAAGACCGAGCAATGAAATATATGTCACCTTAGGAAAGGATAAAGTAATATATACTCTATCCTATACATACTCTTAGTGAGGACACATTTGGTAAGAATAGAACTGAATGTTGGAAATTCCAATTTGTATATAACATAACTATCTATAAGTCGTTTGTATGTATGTTATAGCATATCAAGCCTGAAAGTACACACTGCGGAATGTCATTTAATCAGCCTCATCCATAAGAAAAGTATGTTCTTTTTATCTCACATGACTAACAACTCGTTTCAGTATTTAAACCGAGCAGAGTAACAACTTATTCTCGAGTTGTCATTCGTCTAGATTAACAACGGATTCATTATACTGGAAAATAAAAGAAAATTACAATTACACAATGCAAATCTGTATGCATGTCATAGCGTATCAACTCCAAAGTGTAATTTCACATTTCAAAATGGTATCATTCATACTATTGTCAGCATACGAATTATGTTTATAGGCAAAGGATAGTGTGAATGTTTCGTGTCCGCTCTTCTAAGATAAAATGTAAGTGCTTTGATTTCTGTTTAACGAATGTGTGTACGAATCCGTATGCTATATCACTTTTGTGTTATCTCGTTGCTTTCCTTTCTTTTTCAAACGTATGGCAACTCACTTTACATTTTATCTGTACAAAAGGGTGTTCAACATCCTTGTGAAATGTCTGTGTGAATGTCATTGTCAAAATGCAGCAACATTGGTTCATCAGTATTATGTCTATTATTCTACGTTTACTGTTAATCATACGTCGGTGTAAATGAAAACTCATCGTAGCAATTAACTATGGGTTTTAACAAAACATCACCAATTAACTTGGTCCATCGGCTACCATTTCTACAGACGTGGACTGTAATTTAGTACATTTATGATACCTTAACAAGCTTACTTATCCCAAAACAACACCGGCATTTATATTATATATTAGCTACATTGAGATCACTATCAATCGTGTTCACGGTTTCATGGTCACACTTTAGCTATATTCATGGACTTACATTTCCTCTCGATCGCACGCAAGTTAATGATATGTCTTGTGTCTATTAGTTACTAGTGGCAATTATCTTTATCTGTATCCTGTAGCTCGTAACAGTGTCTATGACTAGTAATGTCTTGTTTGGTACGTCATGTGTTGGTTTATTTTGATATATTAGTACTTGTCAATGTGTTGGTTTATTTTGATATATTTAGTACTTGGAACTTGCATATCCTTTCGGTATGGTCAATATATGTATGTTTATTGACTGTATACATAGATTACAAAACCATACTCAACAGTAATTGGTATATGAATATAACTATGTACAATGAACAACACAGTACAAAACTATTATCCTAATAGATGGTAACCCCTCTAAGGTGTGAACTCTTACTAATGAGAATACTCTTGCACAGTTTTTAAAATTCCGGTTGAATTGTATATCTTTTATTCTTCGCCACAAACCAGATGTTTTGCCGATAAGGATTCGGTCAGATTGAGCCATCCACACACACTTAACTGACCCTGCTGGTGAGACAGCCATTGAACAAAATATAATGAAAAATAAGTATGCGAGAAGTTAGCATAAACACGCAAACAGTGTTCTTTTAGTCTATTTGATGATTGCATATACTTGAACGATCACTTTATTAACTAGGTTTTTGCTCAACTGAAAGTACTGAAAAAGTAGTTCGTGCTTTCAGAGTTATGCATTTACAGTGAAACCTCGGAGATTTGAATCAATTGGGACCAGAGCAAAAGCGTTCATATTAGGGGGTGTTCACATCTCAAAGTTTTTTCACAATGTTAAAGATATAAATGGGGCCGGGACATAGTGTGCATATTGGGGGTTTTCACATCCCAAAGGTCTTTTCACAATGTAAAAGATACACATCGAACCGGGAGATTGTGTTCACGTTATATGTATTGATTTCGGATGCGAAAAAATGAAGATGAATTCAATTGTTCACCCTTCAACCACGTCGTTTTTGCAAATGGGATATTATTTAATTGGTCACCATATAATGACATTTTAATGATTACGATGCCGTCTGTTCATAATGTCTCCAAGAACACTCACTCATGCTAACGGCTCATGCCTTAATGTAAACTTTCTAAAATCTCTCCCAATAAATATTTCAATTTTTTAAAGGTCTATATAATTCTAGTTCAATACATTTTGAAAAATTCCTCAGTCTGAATATAAAATCTAAAAGCGTAGAAGTAGCGCCAAGAAAAAATTTCCGCCCAACGTGGGGCTCGAACCCACGACCCTGGGATTAAGAGTCCCATGCTCTACCGACTGAGCTAGCCGGGCTGCATGCTTGACGAGGGTGTATAATATAACAACCTGACCGGCTGCTGCTGGCTTTTACGCGGGAATTCCTGTCAGTGTCAGGTGTCTGTTTCATAGCATTGCTGTGGCAACGTGCTGCTTGCTACTTTGCTTGCTACTCCCCTACGTGTTAGTTGTTGAAATCTTCGTACCGATAGCTACGTGAAGAAAAATAGAGGTTAGACTATTTGATAAAAAGATATTCTCGAAATCACGACTCTCGAGCAGTGTTGGGAGGTCAAAGTGAGGAGATACAACGTATCGCTGTAAACGTCTGAGCGTTTTGCATGAGAGGGTATTCGAAGAGTGCGTTGGCACTCGGTACTCTGAAAAAGACATGTGTACGAGCTTAGTCAATGGGTTGCATAGTGAAACGTCATAGTTAGACGGCTGGTGTTATTTTAACTCACATGCCATCCGGATAGGAGCTGGTTCTAACTCGGCGAAAGGAGAATTTGTATTTGTTTGTTTATTTACTGTACGAATCAGGTATTAAGACAGTCATAGCGTAACACCACTTAAATGAGAAAATGCACATACATGTATAACATCGAACATACATAGATACCTAGTTATAGACACATTTACAAAGTTCAGACACACATATGAGGAGTGGAAACGTTGTTGCCTATTTTCTTCATATTGAATTTCTCCAGAATATGGTCACTTCAAACAAGCATTTTAGGTATCAAATATGAACAGATTTACTGGGAATGTGTTATACATATAGTTGATAAATATACTTTTCACTTTTTTTCAACACAAGTTCCCAATCAAATAGTAAATGATATTTGAACGAGTCTGAATTAACCTTCCCTCCGTATTGATCTTTACACCACATTTATAAAACTTCATGGTCCTCGGTCCATAATATTGTGGAAACCAGGTAGTTCTATTTTATCAGTTTATCAACCCCCCCCCCAAAAAAAAAATAATAATAATAATAATAATAATAATAATAATTACTGTGTGATGCTGTAAGTGTTCCTCGTCGAAAAACCTTTCAGACAATACAGGCTAATAGTAAATTAACAGCAGTTTATGGGTAAAAAAACGAGCTATAATAAACCAACTAGAGACATTGATACTTCCTTCCGAGTTTTCATTATAATGGAAATATGCATTCGAAAGTATGTCACAGCCAGCTGCGATAGAAAAAAATGTACGCCCAACGTGGGGCTCGAACCCACGACCCTGGGATTAAGAGTCCCATGCTCTACCGACTGAGCTAGCCGGGCTGCATGCTAGCCGAGCGCAACATTGTTGTTCCAACCAGACTCAAGCTTCCAGCATTGCCGTTCCCGCCTTCATATTATCAGTTGTAAATCTGGGTCTTTTGGACCATTGATAAAGGTCTGTTTGCTTAGATACCAGGGCGAGGATTTTCTGCATTGTATTATACGTCCACATGCTCCACATGGATTCAGAAGTAAATTTACGGCCGATAAAAACAGGATCTCATCCCTGCATAGCTGTTTGGTGCTCTTAAAATTTCTTCAAGTTGAGCTTGGAAGTGAACGCGTTCATCGGGTTCCGAGTCTCCGGTTTCTACGCCCATACTACCTGTCAAACAGAACATTTCCATTAATTTTTCACCTTTCTAAGTCGAATCCATTCATACTTTGAGCACTTTCCGAACAATCAAAACACTCCTTATCGCATTCCTCAGTGTCGAGGATATTATACAATTAGTATGTACAGAGCTGTCCTGAGGGAGAGAAATGGCATTAGTTTTGAAATGCAAATTACAGTCAATAAATATACATATATTGGCTAGCGGCAGATACAACGGAATAGACTGGACTTTGATAAGTGGACTTTGTAATATTTCCCTGTCGAATGCTTCACATGGATTTTCTTTAATTTAAATTATGACACTATATTACTGTATTTAAAACTACTAGTTCTTGTGTCTTTGTGATATTAATCCTGTCTGTTTTTTGTTTCTTGTTTTGTTTTATGTGTACCTTTCATAATTAGGTTCAAGGTGAATAAAGATACATACATACAGTGTCGACACAGTCACTCAGAAGTATGTTACAGAGTCTAAAACGGAATACTAGAGTTTGCATAATATAAGGAAAGTGTAGATCCATCTCTCAGCCATAAGGGACGAGGGGCAGACGATTCGATAATCTGGTGCTGGGAGGGGGGGGGGGGGGGGGGGGGGGGGAATATCCTGGCCCTGAAAATTGAGAAAAATCCTCCACCTTGTTGTTTGGAAAATGTTGTTCTGAATGCTGTTCAAAATAAAATCTGGCCCTGGCAATGGAGAAAGAAGGTATGACTCTGACAGAGGAGAAAAAAATGACCAGGTCCAAAAAGGATAGCCCCCGCCCCCAAGACTATCAAATGGTCAGCCCCTATTGCCCCCTAGTACGAAACGATACGAATCCATAAGTCTACCAAGTACTGCGACACCTCTTTAATGTGACCATTTCATATTGTTAAATATTTTCGTAGTCCCATATTATCTTTATACATATTGTGAGAACACCTCTGACATGTGAACACCTCCTAATTTGAACACTTTTGCCCTGCTCCCGAGGTGTTCACATCTCTGATGGTTTCACTGCAGTTCAGTGGAATGTTTTGAAAGATACAATATGCCTTTGTATTACTATCCCATTAGATATGTATGCTTATGCAATGTGCATGTGTCTTTACTGACTACATCATAGGTATAAAAGAAACAAAACAAACATTATAATAAAACGAGGTACATAGAAAGATCTCAATAAAAACAAATGGGGACACTACTCAAACTTAGCCTAAATAGCACAGTATAGAAGAATAGAACTGAAAATAGTATTCACTGATAGTGTATGTGTTAACATGTTTATTATGATTCAGTACGGTAAAATAGGGAGTCCATTAGTATTCTCTCGTCTTAAATGGGTTAAACACCTGTTTATACTTGCACCCTGTAAATAAGTCTTTGCTTCTGACCTATATATTAGGTAGCACAGCTGTCTAAGTGTGTTGTTTACTACACTTTCCATCAACAAAAAACAACCATCCTGGTAGACTTTTTTGTGCAGCAAATCGTATTATGTCTACACATAAATTGTTTATTTTGATGTGCTCTGCGTTCGTTCTATACTTTCGTGTGTATTGGGAAATCGCATAACCGCTTTTCCAGTCGATATTCAGGCCAGATGTTTAGTGCGACAGTGAATGAAAAAGTGAGTGAGTTGGCCATCTGGTTGGGTATTTATCTATCGGCATTCCGGGCGGGCTCTGAAAGGCGGGCTAGGCGGGCGGCGAGCGAGTCTGAGCGTCACCGAGCGCTAACTACCACACTCACTGTCTCTCTTTCTCCCGCTCGAAACGCGAATACCACCCGCTGCGGCGACGGTTGCCATGGGCAACAGGAGCAACAGCTCCGTCCCATCACCCTCATCAGTTTCAGTGAAACCTCTTTAAAATGACAGCGTGCACCATAACCACTTGCCCCGTTGCAAGTTGCATGCGAATTCGGCAAATAAGCGACAATCGGGCAAGCAGAACCTGACCCTAACTTGCCACACTCGCAAGTAATGTTTGTGGTAGAGTGCCCGCATTGTAACTCACCTTTGTTGAACAGACTGGCGGGGCAAGTGGATGTGCCAGCAGGGCAAGTAAACTTTAGGGGTAGCTTGCGTTGCTCGGCAAGTAATGTTTTGGGTAC
Source organism: Maea johnstoni (assembly GCA_963942565.1). Lineage (NCBI taxonomy): Eukaryota > Metazoa > Annelida > Polychaeta > Spionida > Magelonidae > Maea > Maea johnstoni. The sequence continues at coordinate 31,057,812 of OZ012696.1, forward strand.
TCGTGATGTAACTCACCTTCGAGCAGAGTGGCAGGGCAAGTGGAAGTGCCGGCGGGGCAAGTAAACTTTAGGGACAGCTTGCCCCGCTCAGCAAGTAATGTTTTGGAATCTTATAGTGTTGCACCCTGCCTGAACACATACGTTGTAAGACAAAGTGTTTAACTTACACAGGTATTCAATTTATGGACGTTGAACTCACATTGAAAAATCAACTTCCATGGTACCATAATATAGACAATGTTTCTATATTATGTATTCATTTCCATGCTATGTTCGCTTTATTTATTATTATTTCGATGTATCGTATTATCTTACGCTGTCGCGTAGTCAATAAATATACATACATACATACTGAAAACATATTCAAGTTACAGATATTTAACATTAATGAATATTGGTATTTTGTATTGTATTGTATTGCATGTTTATTGATTGTACGGTAATTATACAAAATCGTAGCAAACACAAGATATAGTCGTAACGTTAAGGAACAGAAATAGAGCAATTACAATAAGAACATAAAAGAAAAACTGAAAATAGAACATGGGTACAAACAAATTTGCAAACAATTGTATTATCGCAACAAATCAACGTACATTCAAGATTATCTATAATGTTATAGTTAAGGATACTATTAGGTACCTGAGACGAGACACGAGTAAGAAGCTATACGCTAAGCGGAACGTAGTTAATACGTAGAAATACATGTATAAGCGTAAAGGGCAATTTAAGTAATTAGATCAGTGTGTATACATGTAGTGAATAAGATTGGTGTAATGGAATGTATTAGGATGATGGAAAAACCCTAATTCTGTGGGCATTCAGATTCTTCTTAGCACTACCCTACAGTGTATCCGGTAGGTTGGTAGTACACGGTAGGTGTTACTCAAGTCCATAAGACTTAGTCTGTCAGTATGCAAATTATTGGATACGTCTTCCAGACACACAAAATATACGAAAACGAAAAAAAAGGAAATTAACGTAATATGATCAAAAGATCGAAATAAATATCCATCCAAGTGGGTAACAAGAATACCTCAGTAATTTAGGGAAGTTAGTGCATGGCATTGTAATTTGATGGTGGATAAAAACTTTTCCTCTAGGCTTTCATAATTCTTTTAAGCTCATATGTTTAATTCTAGAGGTGTCTTCGTTGACAGGACTCAATCTGTTTGTTTTGTGTTGTGTGATATCGACAAACACGTGACTAGTTTGAATGATGAGCATGTTGGCATATTACGTGAACAACTATTGATCATCATCACGTGCTCAGCAAAAGACTCATAGAAATTCGAAAGCTGCAGCTGTCATTTTAGGCTTCATCCTCAGGGCCATTCTATGTAATACAAGGAATGTGCAGGAGAAAAAGATATTGATTTACTATACACCTTATGCTGCTGGTGGCTAATTTGCCCAGTCAAGTAAAGATGATGCAAGCATACTGAAAGGAAGAGACTGGAAAATATGATGCAAAGAACTGAAAATGACTGAAACCCTGGCGCGTGGTTACTCACATGAGAATACTCAGTGAGAGCTATCCAATGAATACCAACTTGGCATGGTTTAGATGGTTTTCAAACATATTTGCGTCCCTGTGCTTTGGACTAAAGTAGCCTCAGTATTGGAAGGGTTAATTCAGATGCCACATCAAAAGTAAACTATTTATCTCATTGGAAAGAACAGAATAGACACACGCTGACTTTATAAAAAGACTGTCAAATATAGACACTAAGCGATAGAAAGAAATGGACACACGACAATGGGGGATAACAGAAAAATTCTAAGGATTCAAGAATTTATCGATGCAATTATTTGTTAGAGCTGAACACAAAAACCAACGGTTAGTTCCACATCTAGCTGTGATAGATTTTGTAAAGTGCTGTGACCACATGACACCAGTGTTTGGTTTCAAATACCACATATGTTTATTCCACCTAAAACAGATTTTACAAATTTTACTAATTATTCAATATTTGATACGCAGCGTCTTTTTCAACCATACTGCTCAAAGGACGTTAATGATCCTTATAGTCAACGAAACTCCTTTTAAAAGAACGAAATTATCAGATGGTTCTGATTGTTTTGCAAAATATCAGTAGCCTTGATGTTGTCTGTGAGCTCATCTCAAAAGGGTAATGCACAGGATCTATCTTAGACAGGTGGCCAATAAATGATATATATATATATGACCCCAATCCTTTTCATCATTGTAGCTTCTAGGTAATATCAAATTTGTTATTCATCGCAACACAATGTTAAGGTCGATCTTCGAACTTAAGCTGTTCCCAAAATATCACGGCTTATCATGGTTACTAAAAAGTTAAATCATGAGTATATACGGGTTGAAATACGGGTGGACTACTTTGGATAGACGTATATAGACGACCTTTAATTATATCCCGCCGTAGATATTACGGACCACCGTGTTAGCTACGAATATGGACCAATGAATGTGATATCGTTTCTTATTTGCAATACTTCTTTGTGTTATATCATGCATTTTGTTCGTCCGATAAATAGATGTACATTTCAAAGGGAATTGAAGCAGGTCAATAAAAATACATACATACTTACGTTTCACGATCCCGCGAATCGAATACTTGTTATATCCTTGTAAGATAGATTAAGGCTGGGGTGTTTCAGTTAATAGGCAAAACTCCGGGCTTATGACATATAAGACTCAAGCGAGTACATATCATTGCAGACGCAAGACTAAACTGTGTACAAGAATTCATTAACATTCATTTCAGTTATTCCAATGCTGCTATCTACCGTGACGCACATCTCCTTCTTTATGTATGTATGTGTATTGACTGTAATGTGGTGATTACAAGATCATACTCCATAGTAATATATAAATAGGTACAACTTATATACAGTACTTAGTATAAATACTTATCAAATGTGAATAATTTATACAGTAATTCTAGTGTTGTTAAAGGTATTATTTTTGGATATATTAAAGATAAAACTATCCTATGCCATTTCGTTCTTTCAGTACATGGTTATACATCCTATACACACAGTTTGCAACATGCATAAGAAACATAATATGGATCTCAATGCTGCTATCTGACACATCTCCTTCTTTATCCCCTTGCTTCTTTGTATTTCATTTTGCTCTTGCTGGTTCGACTCGTTCCTATATATCCTCTTTTATAATTAATCGTTCGATACTTTATTTCCTTACCTTATTTACTGTGTCCATTTTCAGCATTTCTCTCTTTTATTCAGTAACACATTTTGAGCCATGCTCTCTTATTCTATTGATAGTTCTTACTCACCAATCACCCCGTATGCTTTTAATTGTTTTACTCATTCTTAGGATTTACTTATTTTCGTTTATATTCCTATGGGGGGATAGCAAGATTTATAGAGTACTGGACGTACCGTAAGATGGTCGGATTTATGGATAAATGCAGTGAAACGTATGATCTTTCAGTGTTGATTCGATTTGTTCATTAATTGATATTTATGATAGCTCCCTTTACAGTTGAAATACATTTGTGCACGTGTAATTGCTCGCAGCCACATTCATACTTTCAATCGTCGTCCATTGGTTATGCAATCACACATCACATGACTATGAGACCACGTGATCAGCAAATTTTCCTAACTTTTACGGGTATGTTTTTCCTAAACATGACACCGCTATTTTACAACCCTAAATGATTTATGAGACGTAGAGGGGAAAACACAGTCGCGTTCTGCACATGTTGTTGCGCTGGTTTATCTGTTATGTAAACGATACGAGAGCCCTCATTGGTCTTTGTCTCCAAGTGACGTTACACTTAGGCCAGATTCGAGACCTCTGGCATAGTCAGGTCTTCCTGTAGCGCATATAGTAATTGGTCTCTCGATACGTATCCATTCTTTTATTCATCTGAGAACATAGCTATCCCCTCCACAACTTATGGGGGGGGGGGGGGGGGGTGAGCAAAGGGTACGGCTTCACCTCGCCTGATGTACGCATTATCAATCCCTCGTAGTTGCTTTAAGAGAAGCAGTAAGTCGATGCGAAATTGGCAGGCTGCCCAGTGCGTGTACATTACATTACATACCCTGCGCGTACATTACATGCATAGACAAGTTGAAGTAGACAAGCTGAAATCGACAAGCGCTCCCTGGGAGCTACGAGAAATCGATTGTGAGCCACGAGAAGTGGAACGAGAGCGTTTAGGCCGCGCAGGTTGTGGCGCAAATGAGTTCGTGTAAGCTCCCTCCCGCCCTTCCCGAGTACAGGCATAGCCTGCCTTGCCCCTCGGGCCAAATATCACTTCACTCCGAACTCGCACGGCTTATGTAATGGTAGCTAACGTGGGAGGCATGACTCTAGTACTATCTACGTTCCTAGCGCGCAGAGATGGTTGTGCAAGTGGAAACCTGAAACGATTTTCGCTCCCTATAGTTCCAATGAGGGACTTAGACCTGTGATCAATAGGATATTAACAAAGGCATATAACTATCATCCACCTTTGGCGATAATATTTCTGTTTATCATCTCTCGGGAAAGATTGCGTTAGTTTAATTTTTGCGTTTTTAGCGTTTAGCCTCGGACGCAAAATTAAAATTCGCAATGATTATTGCTGCCACTTTAAGTGTATAGCTGGCACTCCTTGTTGCGGCCAATTTGCAAAGTTGAAAAACGCAGAAATCGATTTTCTGTAAATTCGCAAAATTTACTCTACACAATCTCTTGTGAATCTACTGTAACAGTAATCGTGTTGAAAAGAGGTACCCGGTAACACCACCCACTTGTACCTAAGGCACTTCCAACTGTCTCACATGCTACAAGCAGGATTGGAACCACGGATGGTTGTGTATGTACGGGTTAAACTGAGAGAGTATTTTGACTTGTGCAGGGCCATTCTACATCCGACTTTGATCGTATAGCCACAGGGGATAGTTAGACAGTGAAGTGGATGAATTCAATTAAATGTGATTTCATTTATTTTATATCATCTGGATGTAAAGCCCAGGGCTGATACACTGCTGTATTTATTAGATGTGTTATTATGTGACAGCTATGAACGGTGACGTACTTTGATAGTGCTTAAAGGACAACTCCACCATGAATCAAACAGAGGCCCAAATAGTTTCTTATGGTATTCTCTACTTAAATCCAAGTTCCCACCAGTGCCAACCTCAACATATAAGAAGGATATTGCTGTTTAAACACCTCCCTAACAGACACAGAATGGAGGCACTGGGTGCGGCCATTTTAGCCTGTTAATAGCCTATCTCTGACTGTTGGTGCAGCTATTAGTCATTAGCAGTAAGGTAGCTGCTAATGACTTTAAATACTTCACGATACTTTTTCTTTAATACAGCTTAAATGCCAGGCCTTGGTTTCTTGCATGCACTTGCATTACGTTACTTCTCTACCTGATATTTGTTTTTATAATTGTTTTTCTAAAATAAAGTTTCTACCAATAAGTGAAAATGCAGGCATTCATACATAGATCTACGATCATCAGCTCCATTCTGATTCTAGCAGCTGATTGGTCAATTTCTTTGTGGTACTGGACTGAATTTGGCTTCTAGTGTAACATTGATTTAACAATAATCAATAACAAAAGCCCAATATTAATCCGTTATTGGGATCCTAACAATGCTTTTCACAATGTTAGGACCCGAGTCTTTAAACTACTTCCGGTAGTGCCATGGCAACCATCATTTGGCATACTTTAGCAACAGAGGGATTTCAAAATGGCTGCCACTTCTGGTTGCAACGCCGCTAGAAATCTGCCAACATGGTATATCTGGAAGATGTGGGTGGCAGGAAGTAATTAAGATGGTTTTAGGTATGAAACTCACGAGTTCAAATGAAAAAATCCTTGCGGATCGCTCGATCTCCTCAGAAGAGGCTAACGAAGTAGATGTCAACTGCAACAACCTTGAACTTTGATCTTGTTGTGCCTAACGTAATTCAAAATTAATGTGTGGTGGCGGTATCTGAGGCTAAAGTCGTTATCCTTATTGTGAAAATGGTATAAGGCCGATATATGCGTTCGTTATACTTCGGTCCTTATTCCTATTTTCAGGTCAAACATTTTACAGTTCGCTATGAACGAAAAGAAAATTTTCTCCATTCACCCAGTCCCTAATGGAAAAGTCGTCATTTGCCGGTTAGGGCTATTCCATTTGAATGTACATGGGGGGGGGGGGGGGGGGGGGTTGAACGCTCACCTATTAAAAAATCATGGGGGGAGGGGGTCAAGATGAAAAAATTGGGGGGTTACATGAAAAAAATCATTGGGGGGGGGTCTGAAATTGTGGGCGTTCCACCCCCCCCCCCCCCCCCCCCATGTACATTCAAATTGAATAGCCCTTAGTATGCGAGTACAATTAAATGGCTACTCCTGCCCTAATTAGTCTGGTCTGATAGCCAGCTGACCGCTCTCATTGCCCGCGGTTAGTTAGTATGTGGACGTTTAGTAAGTGAGCCCACTAATGCGAGCCATCGCTATTACCTTAGAAGACCAACACATGGAATGGAAACCAGCCGGTCAACCTGAACATGCTAGCCTCAACCAGTGTCAATTAATAGTCGCTAATAGGTGCTCTGGGCACCCCCAGCAGGTGGTGGAGATAAGGTTTCTCTGTAATGTAATCGATGCGGGAGCCCTGATTGGTCCTTGTTCCCACGTGACCTCGTGCTGCTGCCTTATCTGCTAGTCCTGGCATGAGGCTAGCATGTAACTATAGGGCATATAGTAATTGGTCTCTCGTTACATATCCATTCTTTTCTTAATCCAAGCTATTACGTATTGCATGTCAGGAAGGGCAACAGCGCAAGTGCATTATGCTGCTCTAGATGGGGCGAAGCAGAATTTGTTTCATAGGTACTCAATTATTATTTTTCCTTTTCAGCCTTCATCGGCATCTGAGTGCAGATAATCCACAAGGTGCCAACAGCGGCAGTGCGCATGCGCATTACACCGCATCAATTAAGAACATTAAGAACCGCTTGTGAAGCACTCTGAAGCTACATTTCTTTCAAATTAGCGTGCACCGTAATATCTGATTATATTCAGAAAAAACATGAGAAGGATTGTCTTAATTTCAACAAGATTTATAGCACCATGATGTGAAAGACGCACCTGGAAGAGCTGAATGCTCTTTCTTAACAATGCTGTATAATGAACGTTAATCGTTTCATTTTACATGAGCAATGCGTATGAAGCTGTAGAATTAACGCTTACACGGACCCCTTC
>OZ012696.1:31067528-31090028 GCA_963942565.1 Maea johnstoni
GAGGCCTCTATTAGGCTTGATGTAGATGGACTTTGATCGGAGCCAATTACGGTCGCCTAGATAATACAAACTTTTGTTTCTCGTACTGCTACCTTATTCTTCTTACTAGTTCGATTAATGTTTAATTATCTAATATCCTGTTATTGTACATGTTATCATTGTTATGTGTATTGTATCTTTGTGCTCGTCATAAGTCATTAAATATACATACATAGATCAGTTTAAGAGAGCGTAGAATGATCTGAGAGACAGCTAGAGCCTGCTCTGTGCTACATGCACAACTCGAAATACTAGTATACATGCAAGCTTATCTTAAGATTGTGTTGTTCGATATATATATATATATATGCTCTTACCGTAAATGCACGATTGCAAGGCAGCATACAAGATTTGAGAGATCTAATTTTCTTTCAATTTTGTTGATATAAATACTGTAACATCACGGTTATAGTGGCGTTTTTCATATATATTTTACAATGTTGTATGATTTTATCAAAGTGATATTTTTTAGGTTGTTCACATCTTTTGATGAGGATTATGACTGTCGAGTCTAATTGCCGCTAATACTCCAATAAAATGGTAATACCTTAGAGCTATAAATCAATGGATCGACAGTCATGGGAATACTCTGTTTTATTTTTAGACGAACAAGTATAGACTCAGAAGCAAGTTACAACCGTCTAAAATAATATGATGAAGTTGTTTACTACATGGAAAAGAGTGCTTATTGGTTTAAATATTAGGTTGTTTCTCACATTGTCCTCGATTTGGTGAAATTGCAACACACCAAAAACGAAACCTCATCGATGACTGCATTTCTTTCAAGTAAATATTTTTTTGCAATATCAGGTTTTCAAGTTAAATTTACTTCTTGGTAAAATAAGAACGACTGTGAGATACCAATGGAAATAATTTTTCACTGATCACGTGCTTCGAAGGTGCTTTTTGAAAGAAAAAAATATGCTTTTACAAGATTGTTACAAGATATAGTAGTTATGTTTTTAAGGTTGTAGTTATGAAGAAGCCATGTGCATGATAAGGTACTAAACAAGAGTACAGAACTAGAAAAGGTGGGTACGAATGGAAGGAATAATGTAAGTATGTCAAATCTCAACAATGCACATTTTCAATTTCATTAAAATTATAATGTCGGTAAGAACATTCATAGGAAGCCAATTGATAGTAAGTAAGTATGTATGTTTATTTGCTGTAATATTACATTAAAAATCAATCGTGTACAAAAGATACAAACAGAAAATAACTAAGGAACACATAATTTAAAATGCAAGATTAAATAAGGGACTATCCCAGCTTAAAAAAACATTAACTAAACTGGAGTAATTAAAAAAAATGTGAGCAATGGCAACCATGTCTTATTTGGAAATTTAAACGCTACAATAATTGCATGGGGTGTAAAATAAGTGTATTCGAAAACGTGCATCGATATCCTTTTCTGGTCGAATCCCATCCCCATTTGCGAATTCACTCCGTGGGAGTGGTTTTTCCGAGTTTGTAGCGAACACGAATAAAGCACTTCGATTATGCTGGTAATAAAATTAATGTTTTTGAATTAATATGCTATAAATAACAAAAAGCAGATGACATTTGAATATATGAAGAGAGAATAAGCTAGCGCAAGATGTGCCAGTTATTTATTTTGTCGTTTTATGACATTTATTTTTTACCCAGTCTGAGCTATCCAAGTAATGAATAGGCTTCCATTTATGTTCTGTTCATTTTATATGTGTATTATTACATTATGTAATATATAACCTCATATAATGTTATACTTTGCGTATGGTCAATAAACATTATTATAGGAATGGGAGATATAGGGTCGTTAGTCCATGAGAGGTAGTCGTCTCGTGGGCTTGTCCTGGAGACAGGATGAACCATTTATTCTTTATTACGGGTTCCCTTTAATGGAATGCCTTGCGTACTAAAATACTGAGGTTCTTAAGAAACGATAATTAGTTTAATTGAAAATCAAAACAGGTCGATTTGAACACAAACGGCTATTATGAAAAGTCAACGAATTTTGCAGGCACGCATCAAGCTTGTATAGAAGCTATTTCTTTACTGAAAATGCTATGAATATTTGTTCACATAATAGGTTCTTTTTCAATATCTATTGATACTAACTTAATGTAATCAATTTGATTTACACAAACGGATGATTCGATCAGAACGAATGAAACACGTGCTCAGTCTATATAAACGAATGTATTCAAACTCAAATGAAATTGTTCTCTATAGGATTACATTCTGCTCATTGAATACACTTTATTCTAAAGGGCAAACCAGTCTGTGACAGACATAGGATTTCAGAGTGTAGAGCTTTTATTCTGAGGTTTTAGAGTTCTTTTGAAGTTCATTTCAGATAGTTATGTTTTGCAGCCATAACACCAGCGATTCTTTGCGATGGGAACGAGAATAAATCGGATTTCGTCTGTCTTGTCATCAGAAAATTAAATTCGATCTGTCGAATAGGACTCGTTTAATGAATATTTCGACGCGTCACCTTTCTGAGTCTGGTATAGATCTGGCTGTGTCGGGTGACCTACACTTTTAAGCGTCGGCGGGAGAGTCAGATAAAACATTGCGTTTCATTTGAATCATTTCTCGTTCACCAATGCTCAGTCAAAGTTCCTAAGGAGAATATCGTTTAGCACTATGCTACTTGTGAACATATCTACATCTCTAAACAACACTCCGGATTGTTTTGATGTACGAAACTGATTGTGCTTTGATTGTTATTTATTGTCCACAGTTTCTGAACGCCGCTTTACTAAGAAAGGTATACCCAAAATAGGCAATACCCGGTACGCGTTAATAGCCGCGGCGGATATGAATGGGTTAGTTGGTACAGTGGGTTACATTCGTTTCTGGCGAAAACAAGCTCTTCCAGGAATTGTTGGTGTGACCTGATAAACAACCTGGCTTTCCAGGCGCCATTTAGGTACGAACATATTCGTGACTGCTGTGCCAATGCCGGCAAACGAGAAAGTACTTAAATATGTACTGAAGTGCTGGTTACAGTCCGTGTCAGTACTAATCTTCTTGTTGCAGTCGTTGTTGTTTGCTGCTGTCTAATGTCTTGTTGGTGTTGGTGTTGTTGATGATGATGATGATGATGATGATGATGATGATACTGGCAGAGAGCATTACCCTGGTAATACATATATATATATATATATATATATATATATATATATATATATATATATATATATATATATATATATATATATATATACATATATATAATATATATATATATATATATAGAGAGAGAGAGAGAGAGATATGTGTGTGTGTGTGTGTATGTATATGTATATGAACATATTTGAGGGTCAATTTTTAGAACAAATATTATTAAGTGGTGAAAGATACCTGATGGTGATGATGATGGTTTTTGTTGTGGGCATGGTGGTCAGATGGCGGTTGTTTTTATTCCCAGTTGTTATTGCGGCTGTTGCCTACGTTGTTGTTTATGGTGTTTGTTGACATGATTATGCATTGAGGATCAGGATATTAAAAGGGATAATACGATGATATCTAAGGCTAGTTTATCAATTAAAATGAGAGCGACGATGACGATTATACTGATGACTATGCTATAGACTATTTACAGTAGACGATGATGGTAATGATGACTGCGTTAATAGAAAAGGAAAATATGATAATCGAACAAAAGACATATGTGATGTAAATAAGCTATCGTCATTGCTCAAGTAACCCCCACCCCCCTCACCACACGACAACAGAGTGGCTCGCAATATTCACTCGTAATTATGACAAATCCTCTTAAAACCCTCTTCAAATGGATGTGAAAGAGTGTAAAATGTAAAAGCTAGAGCAAATATGTTGAAAGTGAATACAGATGCTCTGTTTTTGGGCACTCAAGGTGCCTGGTATTTTCCCGCGCTACTGACTGAGGGAGCAATGTTCGTCTGGCCTTGTGTGCAGACGAGAATGCGGTCTGGCATATGGCGGTTTAAAGCTATCCATCTATTACGCCGAGCAACGACCGACGAGGCTGACCTAGTTTCTGCTAGTAGGCAATGTCGAGCTGACAGCTTCGTCTGCTCGCTGGTGATAAGTTCGTCTGCTGTAGTGTTCGTCTGAATACGAGCCTCGCTACACGACTTCATGATCTCAAATTATTGAGGGAAGGCTGTTACATGCTTATCCTAAACATGGAACGAAACGGATGAAGATACGCGAATCAAAACAACATTTATGAAGGTGGTGACTAATGTTGCAGTTGGCAGAAATCTGCATGGAATTAATCTTGATCTATCAAATCATGCAGGGTCTTTGGCATGGCCATCGGGTGTGTTTAAGAATAAACATTCTAACGTACACTGTGAACGTTTTTGCCCTGGTTCCACAGGGTTCACTCGAGTGATAAATGTAAAAGTAGGTGCATCAATGTTTCTTCTAATGATGACGATTTTGTTTGTTTAGACTTTGTGCCTTTCTGCCATTCGTGCAGATCATTTATAACACTTCACTAGATGAAGGCATACCCACACACATACTCATGCCGATATACATATACCCATATCTATCTATCTATCTATCTATCTATCTATCTATCTATATATATATATATATATATATATATATATATATATATATATATATATATATATATATATATATATATATATATATATATATATATGTGTATATTTATATATATATATATATATATATTTATATATATATATAAATATATATATATATATATATATATATATATATATATATAAATACATACATATATATATATATATATGTATTCATTTATTATATATATATATATATATATATATATATATATATATATATATATATATATATACATATATATATGTGTGTGTGCATGTATATATACATATACATATATATATATATATATATATATATATATATATATATATATATATATATATATATATATATATATATATGCGATGCTCTTTAATTGGCTGCACTTTTGTACGCCTTAAAAATGGGTAGCTAACCCCATAACGGCCTTGAGAGCCGCGACCCTGGTTCTCCTAATTCTCTCCAGAGGACGTTCTGGGTCGATTTCCCCCTAACCTCTTTTCCTCCGGGGCCTCGGCATTTTCTCCAGCTATTACGTAAGACTCCGCGAAGCAGAACGGGTGTTAGGATATTAGCCGCTTGGCTGAGGGCGACTGTGGCACTTTCTATGCAAATCCGTAACCCGAGCCCTCTCGAGAACAGAGCGGGGTCAGGCCCGGCCGCCTCGTGTCAACGAGCCCGCGAATCACGCTCAAAGTTAATGACAACACGGCTCAAAGGAGATTACTGTAAAAAATAACAAATAAAGATGTCTTTGTGACGCTTAACTGTCAGGGCGAAGCCAGGCCGCAAGGGGCAGCGAAGCTTCTGGCAATATGACATTGACATTGTAATTTGAGATGGCATAAGTGAAAAAGACTATATTACAGTTGTGTAGTTATTCACTAAACGAGGATTGCCTTTTCAATGAAAGTGTGAAGGAACACCAATTATATCATGGCTCTGGAGTCTCTTTTACAATTTGGAAAAGGCTCCGAAATCAGCAGTCTCGGTAGGGCCTGCTTTTTGCTTGCCTGTTGAAGTTTATGTTGACATGCGTTTCACAATAAAAAAGTAACCATCCCGAAAGAAAAAAACACATGACAATTTCAATAATGTATACACAACATAATACATCACAATACATAACAATCGTATGTATACAAATACTTTACATACACATACTAATATTAATTTATCATAACTGACGATAAGCTGTTGAATAACTTCATATTACATACATACATACATACATACAGGCTCACATTCATGTATGTATGTATATTTATTAACTGTTATTTCACAATTATAAAAAATCATACAATCATATAATGATTGATGAAACAAGAATATAGATAGATGCTTTAACATGACTTAATACATACTAAGCTGTGCGCGGCACAGGTACATAAATAACAATAGTAGGTATCTTGAATGCCTCTTTATTTACAATCCCATACATACATACATACATACATACATACATACATCAATGTGCGCAACAAGCACTCACTACGCACTTTTAAACGAGAGTTTGTACTCATGTGCTGCATGTATGTATGTAAGAGATGTGTTCCCTAATGGCCTGATCAAAATGCCCACAAACAATGAAATAACATTACTTGTCTAAAACTTGAATATTATAGAGATAACACAGTTATCTATTAGGATAACTACGCAAAAGGTATGCCAGGACCATAGTAGTTTCAACGTGCATTATCAAAGTTTGCTTTAAAGTCAGAACAAGGGTTTGAACAATTTAGTATTTGTATATCTTATTCTAACAATGCAGTTAGTTAGTTCTTCTATTGCTCGCCATTGGATATCAAATACACGGTATTTAGCTTTATTTAATATATATATATAAGATCATATTTTCAGGTTTTCGAAGTTGTACTATTCTCTTTAACGTAAAGACTGTGATGTGGTGTTTTCTAAGACTGGTAAATGAAGAATACCTATCGTTTTTCAACATTCGGTAAGGACTATACAATTTGAAATATAGAAGACGCAAATGGTTATCCAGAAAAGCACTTTGTTTATCATTGACTATAGGGGCAACACTTTCGCGAATAACCATACCTAGAAAAAGTCGTTAACAATAAGATGTACGTTTCGACAAATATCAGCTAAATGTTTGTTGAGTTCAACGATAACACTATTCAACAATTACACACACTCGTTTGGTTTCCGACATCCTTTGAACTGTGTAGCCAAGGTATTCGTCATATATGCATATATAGGGTTTGTTCACATTTCGAAGCATTTGTATAAAGTGTTGGGATGAGATAGGCAGCAAACATCGGGTTTTCGAAGTGTGAAATTAACGATAAGATATACTAGTTATGCCAAATAAATAGTGTTACAGTTGTCTGGATCGAATGGTTTTTGATGCGATGATGAAGGTCAGATGAGGTGCTATGAAATAAACGAGTATTTACAGATTAATATCATCTTGCACTTGATAAACATAGAACTGGTTTGAATAAGCCGGGTTTAAAACACTTGAAATTGGCATATTCGATTGGTTTAGTGTAATATAGAACTCGATCGTCTCCCTGAATCAACAACTAAATGTGAAATACCTGACTAAATATCAATAACTGAAATTCCATTTTAAAGTAATAACCCGACATATCAAAGACCAAGGTTTTGCTTTGCACTGGAAGTCGAAACTTCTTATTTAAAGTCTGAAACGAATAATTGTAAATGTTATCGTAATAACGGATCTCTTATTCATTTTTGGTATCGCGTTTTTACTTTGTTGTCACAGTGAAACGTATAATTCAAATATTAAAATGTTTGCTAAAATGTCATCGATAGATGTTTACTTGGATAACGTTGGCAAACATGTTAAATTATTCATTTATAAGAAAACACTTATTTCAAATTTTGAACTATTTTCGCCTTTATTCCACATTGAATATATGGGTTTAGCGATACATAATACTTGAAGCTTGAAGCTTTGTAAACCTAATGGTGGGTAAACATCTGAATATAGTGTCTATGGCATTCAACATGCTATTGATCTGCTTAAGAGGAGCAGATTTCTAATGATTATGGAACGAAGTCAGGTTTGACCCATCGCGATCTGAAAATGTTCATTTTATCTTCGGCAGAAACTTGCATTTCCTCGGAACTAAGCTGATGAAGCATTTTACAAAGATGAATCTTTTTGGGCGAGGTACCCTTTAAAAGAAAACACGCGCTTACCCTTGTTTTTATTCTTCTTGCTATCAGGACTGGAATCGTAGCTGTGTGAACTTGTTCACAATATGATGTTTGTATATCTCGAATGTGTTCGCATAAATGTGACAATGAATGGGACATTCTTACTCTGGGAGAGGTAATAGTTGCACTTAAGGTGATAACCGTTTACGGCACCGGAGAAAATAAGGAGTGCAGTTAACCTTTTCCCTCTTTAATTCTAGCTGTATAGATATTATATATTTGTCTTGCAGCTATTCGCCAGATGGTATCTAGCTCTAACTGTCTCCTTTGCCAAGAAGTACCATCAATCATATCACACTTGAAATTAAACATTATAAAGGTAAAGGTATTCGGTTTATGGTCTTGTATCCACTGAAATGTTCTCACGATCTTAATACGACCACTTCCATGTTAAAACTACTTGCCAATTTCAGTTCGTACTTATAATACTGATTCCTAGCATTACGTGTATATTATGCTACCCGACTCCCCACACCTTAGATGAATAAAATAATGGATATGTAGCGAGAGACCATTATCATATGTGCTATAGTGGAGGCTTGTCCATGTCAGGGGTCTCAAATCTGGCCTAGGTATTACGTCACTAGGAAACAAAGAATAAGGGCTGTCGTATCGCTTACATTACAGAGAAACCTGCGCACCAACATGCGCAGAACACGACTTTTGAGCTATTCGCCGCAGCCAGCCAGTTCAGGTTGACCAGCTGGGTTCATATCCACGCGTTTTATTCACCTAAGCCCAAACGGGTTAAATTAGTCAACTTATATGCGCCAGGAATCAGGCGGACTTCCATGGTACTGTATCGTATGTTTATCGACTGTATGTTTATCGAAAATTGTAATCACTTCCCTTTATGCCGAATTACCTCAGAGTGTACCCTCGCAGTCAGCCTCGTTCTGACACTGGAAGGTAAACATTGTACATTACGTCACGCCACGGCGGATGAAATCGACACATTCCTGAGCGACTCCGCGCGAGACAGACATGTGGTCTGGCGGTCGTTTCCAAGGCGACCACGTGAAGTAGGGGCACATATGGCGGATGTTGTGATTTGCCCGCCTCGCGCTTTCCCGGCAGCGAAGGCAGATGCGCTCGCTCCATCGCCGACCTTACTACCTCGACATTAATATTAATCATAAATAAACGAAACACCACCTTTCGGGAGAGCGGGCCAGAATTCTTTGTGCGAGCTTTCCGCCCTCTTTGCAACCACCGTAAATCTGAATCTATAAACATATTAACCCGTATCAGAGAGATACTACTCTACTACTCCCAGCCCGTATTCAGTTGTCACAGTTTCAAGTGAAGCCTTTGAACGCGAACACCTCTTTAGTTGGAACAGAGATATATAAAGGTTAAGGTATGGTTGTCTCTGGTTGGAACAATTTTCTTTAACCCTTATGCTGATGTTGGCTAATTTGGCCAATACAAAATGAGGCAAAAGCCTGAAAATGATTGAAATCCTGGTAAATCCGAGAGCTCTCTGCGAGAGCTATCAAATGAGTACCAACATGACAGGGCCCGGGGACAGGGTTTAGATGATCTTCATAAATCTTTGTGTCCTTTGTGCTTTGGGCGAAATTAGCCTCAGCATTGGAAGGGTTAATGTTGAATTCTTAATCGTGGCTGAACTGAACACACTTCCTGCTGGCTCAGCACAAAGCGGAAAAAGGATATTCATACTTTCAAATGATTTAAGACATACAGATTGAAAGATTCAATGTGTTCTAGATTATCTTATCCTGCCACAATGAAAGCCATCATGCTAATATTGCTAAATGCCGTCCCGTCTCAGTTTCGGACACAAGGACTCGACGAACCCTCGTTACAAATCAAAATGGTTTAATATCTTCAAAAGAATTTCCACTTTTCAATAGTTTTGCTTAAAACCAATCAGGCAATGCTTGCCTCTCCATTAAAAACGACCCCCACGTGCAGAAAGATCCCCCTCCCCCCCCCCCCCCCCCCCCTGCACACCCCTGCACTCGGGTACAGAGGGGGGCCGCACCTTCGTTATGTATTTCGCGGAAAAAGGGGTCTTTTTTAGGACCTACGCATGTCCGCGATTTTGTAAAAGAAGGGTACTTTTTGTACCCAGGTACGAAGTATGGGGGTCAAAATCCCCTTACAATCCACGAAATATACGCGGCTCTGACGCCGAATGACTCCCGAAGTGACTCAGGGCTTCCGAGTTTGCTGCCGCCACTTGCTGCCGCTAAACAAGCAGAGGATTATAAAATCTTAGTTAAAATACGTGTTCCCGTTCATCCAATGTCAGTGTTTTGATAAAAGAAGGGGTGTTTATTTAGTGGAAAAAATCAGCGTTTTATTAAAATAGGGTGCTTTTTTGGCCAGAAATCAGTGCTTTATGGGTATTTTATAATTTTGATAACAAACGTATGCACCCCCCTAAATACCCAAGTGCCCCCCCCCCCCCCCCCCCCCGCCCGGGCCGCACACCGTACATAAATCATGAATTCGCCTGTGGGTCTGATGTGATGGCACTTACGGTATTGACTGAGGTATGAAACATACGTTCATACAATATTCGGAGAGTTGGTGATTAGTTTTCGAGTAAGGTTCTTTTTGAAATATTTTCAAACAGTACGTTCACCAGAAATATATCACCAAAATAACGAGTCTTTTAAGGACGCGGTATGATGAGTAGACTAATATACATGTGATTAGGCCTAAAAAAAGAAATTGTTTGTTTCCTGTAACGGTCTGGAAAAAAATAGGGTACGAAGTTCGGTAAAAAAATTTGCATCATTTTTTTGGTCAGAAATGTGTGTTTTATGCATGATTTACATTGATTGGGAGTTGGAAGTGCAGAAAAAACTTTAGGGTAGGGATTTTTCTGAATAAAAACTTGTTAGGGTAGGGTTACAGGAAGCAAACAACTTTTTTTTAGGCCTTATGGTATTTTAGTCGTCTACAAAGGAAGGCATGTTGTTAAGGTTTCCTCCTATGTAAAATTTTTCCTGATAATAATCCGTGTAGTAAAACAATTACTGTATCCTCGCTTTGAGCTGAGTTTGGCCGTCGGTTGACTTCAATGTCTTATCACCAACTAGACCAGAATTTCGATTATCGTGACTTTTTAGGCCATATGGCGGCAGTCGTGACTAGCTAGTTGTAAGTGTGGTAGGAAACCGGAATACCCGGAGAAAACCACCGCCTAAACCTAAGTCACTGACAACTTTCTCGCATGAACTGGCCGGAATTCGAATCCATGCAGCGGTGAAAGGCAGCTGGTAGTCAGAGGCAACTCCTTATATCACACGGCCATCGGTGCAGTCGCTAAGACCACCACCACCTCCCCCGTATTGTTCGAACTCGCCGATATATTGAGTATGCTTATTTCACATACCAGGTAAGAAAAGGTGTTCAATGTACACGGATATTAAACTTAATATATATTAAGTTGAATAGGAGAGCCGCCAACCCCAACCCCGTATTGTTCAAATTCGTCTATGTATTGCGTATGCATATTCCACATACGACATAAGAAAAGGTGTTCAATGTGCACAGATATTCAACCTATTGAGATTCTCATATGAAAATATTCGGTAGAAAGTATGTTTCGGGGGACTTAGGAGAGAGAGAGAGAGAGAGAGTTGTTTTTGTTTGCGTTTCCAATTTAGAGGTGTCCTTGTTGATAGCATGGACGTACATTAATGTAGTCTACGTCCATGCTGATGGGGTTCACATTTTCACTTCGCCCATTAAGAAAATGGGAAATCTATCGTGAAACATGTTTAGTTTCAAAAACTAGGTCGTACTTGAAATTATGCAGCAAAGAAACGAAGTAAACTAACATGCCGCTTGTATTTGTTAAAAAAATAGGCAACATCGTATATTTCAATTCACAAAAATGCATTGCAAGCCTTTTGCAATACAGTCAATAATCATACAAAACAACAAATACATATTTGCATTACTGCCAGACCTGCGCACCGAGAAACTGAATGCTTCCCGGCTCGGCATGCCAAGATTGAGATGCAAGATTTTCCTGTCTGTCTGTCTGTTCGTCTCTAGGAGTCTGTGCCCAGATGACCCTTGACCTTTGACCTGGAGCCATTAGATGGATGAGCTAGGATGCTGCAGCAATTATTTCTGCTGCTCTCTGGGTTTATTGCGATTAGGAGATCTCGTAAATTCTCGTTACTACCCGGGGAAAGTCATCCCTGGCTTTAGGCAAAATGCCACGAGGTTTTTAACCCATTCATTCGTGCTCGGAACGTACTGGCGGTCGGACGGAAATGCGAATTCCGTGTGAAACCCACGACAAATCAGCAAATATATTGGAATGATGTTATTCTTAATATTAGGCTCAATTTAACTTATTTTCAAATACAGCCGGCGTTCGTTTCCGGTATCTAATAAAGGTGCTCGCTCTTCGTGCGAATACCGAGTTCCTCTCGTGTATATCCGGTCCGGTGTTAATATCTGACGCAGAGTTAACCCTTGTGCTGCTTGTGGCTAATTTGGCCAATGCTAAATAATGCAAAAAGACCCCGAAAGTGATCGAAACACTCGCAAACGGGTACTCATCTGAGAGTGCTCAGCGAGAGCTGTCCAATGAATACCAACATGGTATGGTTTAGATGGTTTTCGTGAATCGTTGCGTTCACGTGCCTTGGAAGAGAGTAGCCTCAGCATCAGAAGGGTTAATACCTGATCCAGATTATAAGGTGCTTTAGTATGGCCGAGGAGAATTTAACGTATGGTAGTCTCAGGTATGGGCTTAAAAAACGTCATAAATCAGTGAAAATGAGCAGCATATTTTGATGTTCAGAAATTGCTCGGTTACAACAGAATAATGGTTGATTACTATTTCCAACTTGTGGACGCTCACCTGAAGTATGGATTTTCTTAACAGATACGAAAAACTGCATATATATATATATATATATATATATATATATATATATATATATATATATATATATATATATATATATATATATATATATGTGCAGTTTTTCGTATCCGTTGATATATATATATATATATATATATATATATATATATATATATATATATATATATATATATATATATATATATATATATATATATATACATACACATATATTATACATACATGCATACTTACATACATGCATACATACCTGTGTGTGTGTGTGTGTGTGTCTGTGTCTGTGTGTATTGCTCAGATCGTATAGGGTATTGCCAGTACTTCCGTCAGGAAGCGGAAGCCATGAGCGAGGGTATCAATGTCAAATGCCTTTCCAAGATCGATACATTCCCTTACATGGAAAGATCTCGCTGTTTCGTGAACTACAATTCATCTCACCGGGCTGCACATATCACCTCCAGAGGATTGACCTTGAATGACCCTACCCTCCACAGGGGTCTGCTAACGCAAGCTAAGATAAACCTCAGCAGGGAATATCCGATCGATACACTGACAGATATGTGAAGAACTTGCAGTTCCCGCAACCGCTATTCAGCTATGTTTTTCGTACATATCGCAATAACCTCTGTTAGGTGTTGCAAGTATCATCTTAGTTACCAAAATTGAGACTAATCCGTTTTCAGTCATGATGACTAGCAGCAGCAGCACCAGTAGTAGTAGTAGTAGTAGTAGTAGTAGTAGTAGTAGTAGTAGTAGTAGTAGTAGCAGCAACAGCAGCAGCAGCACCAGTAGTAGTAGTAGTAGTAGTAGTAGTAGTAGTAGTAGTAGTAGTAGCAGCAGCAGCAGCAGCAGCAGTAGTAGTAGTAGTTAGTAGTCGTCGTACATTGTAGTAGTAGTACTAGTACTAGTATGTTTTAAGACTGTAAAATGTTGGGAGTATGGTCAATCCATCTTCGAATATTAAGGCAATAAGTCGAAAAGTCTTACTTTGAGTTAACCTACCCTCCCTCATGTCGAGCACTTGTCACCCAAGACACAACATTCCCGATCGATATTCTCAAATATGAAAATACCTACACTCTCTAACTATAAAACCTCTAAACCCTGTTCGAAGGGTAAAATAACACCTGGCCATGGGCAGTAGATGGCCTTACTGGCCGTAGTTTGTCTTGTCATATTTCCCTGGGAGGTATGGTGATTTATGAACTGCAAACTATAAACCTCTAAACCCTGTTCGAAGGGTAAAATGACCCCTGGCACGGGCAGTAGATGGCCTTACTGGCCGTAGTTTGTCTTGTCATATTTCCCTGGGAGGTATGGTGATTTATGAGCCGCAAACTATAAACCTCTAAACCCTGTTCGAAGGGTAAAATGACCCCTGGCCACGGGCAGTAGATGGCCTTACTGGCCGTAGTTTGTCTTGTCATATTTCCCTGGGAGGTATGGTGATTTATGAGCCGCAAACTATAAACCTCTAAACCCTGTTCGAAGGGTAAAATGACCCCTGGCCACGGGCAGTAGATGGCCTTACTGGCCGTAGTTTGTCTTGTCATATTTCCCTGGGAGGTATGGTGATTTATGAGCCGCAAACTATAAACCTCTAAACCCTGTTCGAAGGGTAAAATAACACCTGGCCACGGGCAGTAGATGGCCTTACTGGCCGTAGTTTGTCTTGTCATATTTCCCTGGGAGGTATGGTGATTTATGAGCCGCAAACTATAAACCTCCAAGCCCTGTTCGAAGGGTAAGATGACCCCTGGCACGGGCAGTAGATGGCCTTACTGGCCGTAGTTTGTCCTGTCATATTTCCCTGAGAGTTATGGGAATTTATGAGGCGCAAACTATAAACCTCTAAACCCTGTTCGAAGGGTAAAATGACCCCTGGCCATGGGCAGTAGATGGCCTTAGTGGCCGTAGTTTGTCTTGTCATATTTCCCTGGGAGGTATGGGGATTTATGAGGCGCAGGTCACACGTTCCCCATGCTGGGCAGTCAAAGGCGGTTATGTGTTCGGCTTGGATACCTAGCGGTTCACGGTCGACTACCTGATTTGAATATCGAGTTGGGTGGCGCCTAGATTACAGTATGAGTCACGCAAAATAATCCTGCTGGATTGCTATCTTTATTATCACCATTAATATGAAAAAGGTTGTTCATATTTGCCATGGTCATTCATTGTTTCAAAGTTATGAGTATTCATTTTATCATTACTTTAATTATTATTATTATTATTATTATTATTATTATTATTATTATTATTATTATTATTATTATTATTATTATTATTATGAGTAGTATTATGAGTAGTATTATTATTATGATTACTATTATTATAAGTAGTATTGTTATCATAATCATTATCGATGTCATCATCATCATCATCATCATCTTTACCCTCATCGTCATCATCATCATCTGAATAGTAGTAGTAGTAGTAGTAGTAGTAGTAGTAGTAGTAGTAGTAGTAGTAGTAGTAGTAGTAGTAATAGTAATAGTAATGTAATTATTCATCTTAAACGTTTCTTTATTCGTTATCATTATGATAAAGTGTCCGAAAAATGGAATCAACAAAAATGGACTTTACATCATAAGTACATCTTCCACTTCGGTCTTTGCTCCATTAGTCTGTCCAATAGCTGTAATGAGAGGGAGACAGACACGATTAAATGTCAGGTTGTAAATCATAGAGAACAAATAGTCAAATAATTTAAGTTGATCTTGGACTACTTTATCAACTATACATCGCTAATGGGCTATAATAAAAATGTCGCAAACTGGAATTGATCGGATTTCTATCAGCAACGTGGTATTAACTATTAATGTACTCAGCGTATAAGTGGTCAACTGAAACAACACAACCTTTGGAGGTTCCTTTCATTATTACAGTAAATTCCAAAGGAATATAATACCACCCTGACTATAACTGATCATAGTTTGGTCAGATCCACACTTTTTCTTTCTTAACCCTTCCAATGCTGAGGCTACTTTCGTTCACAAGGATGCAAATATGTTTAATACTTATCTAAACCTTGTTGGTATTCATTAGTTGCCCTCACTCAGTACTCTCAGATGAGTGCTCATTTATGCCAGGGTTTCAGTCAGTTTTCAGGTTTTCTGCATCATTTTGTATTGGCCAAACAAAGTATTAAATAGAGCTTGATCTGATCACTAGATGGTTGACTTTCTTTGAAATATTCTGTCCACACCCTATCGAATGCTTTCTTCATCCTTCAATCAAAATTCTTTTTTTACTGATCTATCCTCATATGGGTATCTATGCCAAATTATAATGCGCACACCATCATTCTCAT
The DNA here is from genome assembly GCA_963942565.1 of Maea johnstoni. Taxonomy (NCBI): domain Eukaryota; kingdom Metazoa; phylum Annelida; class Polychaeta; order Spionida; family Magelonidae; genus Maea; species Maea johnstoni. The sequence goes on from OZ012696.1 coordinate 31,083,548, forward strand.
TTACATTTCTATAAACATTTTCCATTCTCGTAATAAATGAATACGCGCATACAACGCCTTGCTGCGAAAGTACAATGGCATAGCTTTTTCTACCATTCGCTCTATAAATGGGTTTGACTAAAACATCTCGTTGAGATGATACGCATTTTCCAAACATAACGAGATTGTATAGAACAGGAGGAATAGCTTTTGATTAAATGTTTCGCAAAACAATGGATGGTGACAAAAATATTTCAATACCAGTCACAAATCCTATGTATGTATGCTCTCGATGCTATAGAATTAGCAAAAGGGAAGCCGTGAAACCTGTAATTGTTTACCTATGTTTTAACTGTGCATATATGTATGCTAGATCATTAGTTTAAGTATAGAACATTTTAATGACTGTATCTCCAAAATACAAAGGATATACTGGATAAAAAGTGGAACCGAACGTGACGTGACTAAACAACATAAAGAACGATAAACATAGAGTACAAAATAAGGAGAGAGTAATTTAGAGAAATACAACTTACTAAGTACTAGAATGAGACATTAGTAATAAGGCATGGGAAAAATAACAAGAAAAGTAACACTGCGAAACAACAGCGCAGAAAAAGAAGAGGGGGCATGGAAAAAATACTAGTAATAAAAAATCCCTAACAATGTTTAAGAGGAAAGCAGTAAGGGGAGTTAGTTTAAAAGAGACAAAACACCCCTTTCGTCAGAATAACAATTAAGATAAAGAATATATATATATATATATATATATATATATATATATATATATATATATATATATATATATATATATATATATATATATATATATATAGTTTATTGACTGCAGATGTACTGCAAAATACATATATAAATCATAATATCAATATACAAATACAGTGCAAAGAACATAGAGCAAAATATTATTAATATCTCCAACTGAATTAGGAAAAGCAAAATACAGTTAATTAACAAGAGAAAAAAGAAAAACATATGACGGAAAAATCAAAAAGTTTTATTATAATCATTATTTCTGGTTCTGATAATCTTATGTTTTATATGCATCTTTTGTTTCCTTTGCATTTATTCTCATGTATGTGTACCCTTTTTGCTTTCTGAACAAGTCAATTAAGGTGGCCGTAAACGTTTCGTCCTCAGGGAAGCCTGTTTTGAGATATATGTATTATTTTAATGAACCAGGTCTTACCCTCCTTATGAAAAAAACCCCATAGCTCTACTCCAATCCTAAGTTCATAATTTGTGAAAAATTTGGATTTGACAGGTATGAATAGACAGAGAGGGCAGAGAGCATGCTGCAGTGTTATGGTCATGTGACCCCAGTTAGCTGATAAGCCCCTCCCACCTCCTTATCAAAGCTACAGGAAATGGATGTGTATTTGGATTGGTAACTGATTAGAGATGGCATTAAAGGTCAGCCAGTCTTTTCTTTGTATGCATGTGTTGGTTAGAAAGGATGTCTGTTGGGTAAGATGGGCCACTTTAGCACCACAGACAATGATGTTTTAATCAATTCAAAAATAGTGTATTAGGGATTAGTCTTAATCAAAATGTGGCTCCGGCTGTCTGAGAAAAACAGGAAACATCCCAGTTTTGGGGCTTCAAGTAAAAAAATGTGTGTGTTTGATGGGAAAACCTGGACTTTTGGGAGGATGTTGGGTCAATCCGTCTCATACCTTCAGCTGGAACAGACACTCTATGCTCTATGGATAACTAACAATACTTAAGTATTTATCAACTTGGTTTCATTTTCAAACACATGTTTTTCTCAAACAATAATACAGCAATCATGATATAGTTACCCAAAGTACAATTACACCCATATAATTCAGCTATTAACTAATTAAAGCCTGGATTGTATTTTTCACAACAATTGTTGTCAATTCAGTTGGAGACAAAAAGGAGATTGAAATTGCAGGTGAATAATTGGGTTTATTGATTGATTATCACTGTGGCCTGACTGGCCTCAGCTCTGAGGAAATAGATACAGGTATGTGTGGTGTCATAATCCCCTCAGGACTCCCCATTCTAGAACAATGAGTGTGGTGTCACTCATAATCCCCTCAAGGATTATGGGAGTCAGGAACCAATGTCTAAAAATAAGATTTGCTATGGGTAATAGGAAGATCACTTCCTCTAAGCGTTTCAAGCAGTGTAGTAAGATAAGATAAGATAAGATAAGAAAATTTTATTAAAGTCTCACCCATTAAAGAATTGTACACACATGACACAGTAATAACAATGGACGGTCAAATTTGACCTACGAGAGACTATACAACCAATAAATACATGATATACATTGTTAAAAATATAAATATTACATAAAATCAATTCTTGATACATCAGTTCTGATATTAAGCATTTTGCAACAGGTTTTGGCACTGAAAAATACGATATCACAGTTGGACAATAAGAACGCCATTTTATCAGTATCACTTAAGGTATTAAAAGTTGGCAGGATTGTGCATGCCTTGCTTAAAAGGTTTTCTCTGTGAGATTTAAGCGCAGGGTGACGACAGCGCAACAGGAAGTGCTCTTCTGACTCAATTTCTACAAACCCTTGTTTATAACAACTCAGGCATACTCTCTCCTCTTTAGGAATTCTATGATTATTTGTTTTCTCCCAGCGACCTGTTTCTATCCTCAAAGGTGCAACTCCACATCTAATTTGAGCCAGCGCTTTCCTTTCCTTCCTAGTAATTGGCATCTCGAGGTATGGTTCAGACAAAAATTCTCTTTTGAATAACCGATAAGTTCTTAGTTTATTATTATTTTCCCTGTCTAAGATGGCATGCCACTTAGCTATACACTCATTAAGAAGCTTTTCATAGAGTTCTTGGCCAATTTCAGAGAAATCAACTACCAAGTTAATATCATTGAGTCTATGGAGACCAAGGGTCTCATACTCTAGAGCCACCTTAAGGGGCCATGTAGTAGTTAAGTGTGGACAGACTACTCAAATGGGATTCACTAGACAAAGGAATTCTGTGTCAGACCTCAGGGAAAGTTGCCATTTCTGCTGCAAAATATGTATGGATTACTCATTCTGGATTATGTAACTTGGATCACTGGAGTGGAGATACAGCAATAGAGGTTTGTGAAATTATCTTTCTTTCAAGGCCCAGAATCTTAGAGCCACCTTGTCAGAAAGCTATGCTTTGGAAGTTTGGATAGCTTCAATTTGGCCCTGCAACATGTTTGTCTTAGATAAATGAAGCTAAAAACCCCATATAGAGCATTACAAGCTTTTATTTGTCAAATCAATATACTTGCAGTCAAAGAGTCTGCCAGCATAACACACTAGATAGCTGAAAATCGATTTTGATGGCAAAGTTCTTTGAATTATTAAGAATTCAAGAGCTATAATACATATACATTAGCATGCAAACAAGATGGCAGTCTAATAAGTAGGCGGGGCTTGGGTGATGTCATATGCCCATATATGGAATCCAGTTGACAGGGATGTTAGGCAGGTTGCAGAAATGTACTCATTTATACTTTTTTTTGAGGTAATTGAGAAGAAAAAATGTTGACAGTTGTGAAATACAATGGAAGGTTACTTTATCTTTCCACTTGGACAAAAATAAATACATTAAAGTAGTAGCAAAAAGTTGCACAGTAACTTTAACTGTGAAATACACAAAACTGCCATTTTCTCAGCTTAGTTTTCTATAGTTTTACTCTCACGGCTGACGTGAATTTAGACACAAATCTTAATCAATTAGCTTCAAACTTTGTATATAGATTTTAAAACATGTTCTCTACAAATCTAGACGGGGATATTGCAATATCTTATCTGGTTAATTTTTTATAGTGAGTCAAAAATCAAGAAACCAAAAAAGCATTTTTTTCCTAAAATGTTGTTAGATAAATGGCCATAAAAAAAGTCAGGGGCCATATTTTACAAAACCCTTGTCTAGTTTTGAAGAGACAAAGGTTTTTTTCAATGTTTTAAAAAATCAGGTTATTATCTTAGATCCTGCTCTTAGATTTGCGTCAGCCGCGACATATGTACTGAAAATTGATTAGTCAAAGTTTTGACCCCAATTTCTTTAAAATATTTGGAGCACATACAACCTATCCATATCCTATGTATTCCTTAGAATCTCAGCTTTCTAAAAATATATAGTTTGCTGGGGGTTTAGTGTACAAATAATGAGAAATCAGCCATTATTTGAGGGAAAGTCTGCTCTCCACGGGAAACGTTTACAGCCACCTTAAGTACAATACGACACAATACTACACGTACTGGGACCCATCGCGGAGTCAGCAAAGACCTGAGGGTGGAAAATCCTTTTTTTTTCGATTTTTGAAATATTTTTGTCTTTATTCCACATTGTGTATGTATCATTTATTGACTGTACATAACTACAAAAAAGTCGGTGACGACCACCCGACTATAGGGGCGGCCCCACACCTGTACGCCTACCTGTGGGAGTCTGTACTAATTGAGTCGAGGGAGTTTGCTGTGTACTCCAGGCATGTTGACAGAATACTTCACTTGTGTAAACCCACTAGGCAGGCACACCCAATAGTGCTTAAGAGTTTCACCAGCAATTGACGTCTGGATCTGTTTTACTTTTGGCAATAATTTGGGAATGAAGAATTATTTTACAAAATATTTGAAGGAGAGTTGTAAATAGAGTTCTGATGAATATTTCTCCTCCAAATATTTTTCCAACAATGCATTTTCCTTTAAGATTTCATCCAAATTGTCAGGCTGTTATGGCCGCTGTGAACATTAATGAGTTAAAGACCTGCTGGCCCAGGACTACGCCACTTCTATACACACTCTCCTCACAGACAGCTATAGAATGAACAATGAGATCGGTGCGCAATAACCCTTATGCTGCTGGTAGCTAATTTGGTCAATATAAATAATGATATATAAACGCGGAATATTATAGAAACCTTGGCAAATGGGTACTCATTGTTGTTGTTGTTGTTGTTTTTGTTGTTGTTGTTGGTATTGTTGTTGTTATTTGTTATTGTTGTTGTTGTTGCTTGTTTGTTTGTTTGTTTGTTTGTTGTTGTTGTTCTCTTTGATTGTTTGTCTGTTGCTTTTGTTGTTGTTGTTGTTATGGCTGCTTATTCTGGCGGGAGTCGTTTCAGTGTTTGCTATGGGTGTTCTCGCTGGGCAGGTTTACTGTTATTGAAAGAGGCTATTCCGTATCCCTGTTACCTGCTGGTTACATTGCCATAAGCATCCTAATTGTTGTTTATGCTTTCACGCTGCATGGTTTACATTCTGGGGGCCTTGAAATATTTTATTTCGAATTGCTCTTATCCATATCAACTCATCAGCCATGAGGAAAGGAGGAGAAACATGAATCAAGCATTTTTTCTTCTCCTTCTTACTTATTGCGATTTTTCATTTCCAAAATACACTTTCTTTACTGACATATACAGCAAATATTCAACGAGAATACAGTTTCTTGAATCATGGTAATGATGAACAGTCTATAAAAAACTGATATGTGTGCATATAATAGATGTGAAAATTACGGGATATTATCCAAAAGTGACAAGAAACCTGGTCATATCTAGATAGTCTTTGCCTGTGTTAAGCCGGATTGCATCTTTTATCAAACCGTTTAATTTATGCGTTTATGTTTACGGTAAGAGTTTGATTACGTTTTTAGTTTCACTTTTTATATATGGTCCTTGTATTATTTGTTATTTCACTACTAGTATTGAACGTTACGTCAATACAGACAATACACCGATGAGAAACGTAGCTAGACTCCGAGTTCTATTCCTACTCCCGAAGCGTAGGATTTGACAGTTACTTTTAGCTTGAAATGCCAACTCGGTGAGCCTTGTAAAAACAAACAGTCGGTACCAGTCAGTTTTAGGACTGTATTGTATTTCAAATGTCAAAGATTCATTCCTGGTATGACATTTGGCATTGGTGTTCACCGCCCTACACGTCATGAATAAATGATTTGATTTTATCTTCTGTGGGGTCTTGGTTTGGAGATATCTTTCCAGCAGGGTGATGATAACAATATTGCCTAGCAACAACCAATAAAAAGGCAGCGTCTTGTATATTAACCCATCCACCCCTGAAAGCGCTCAAGAGATACTATTATGATGTTTATACTACCTGTTCACAATTTGCATATGGAATGCACGCATGGCCTGAAAACTTTAAACATAACTGAACATCATCGACTCGAGTAGAATCTGAGATTTGCTTTAAGAATGATTGTTCTTAAAGTCAACAGGAATAATAACTCCCAGTCAAATACTCCTCGAGGGGTACGTAGCTTTGCTGTGAAGATATTTTCATACGGCTCGGACGCTCCAAATGTGAATAGATATACCCTTATGCTGCTGGTGGCTAATTTGGCCAATACATAAAAATATGCAAAAAAACCTGATATAAATTGTTGAAACCCTAGCACATGGTTACTCATCTGGGAGTACTAGTATTCGGCGAGAGCTATCCAATGAATTAGAAACATAGCAGGGTTTTAATGGC
>OZ012696.1:31094090-31251590 GCA_963942565.1 Maea johnstoni
CATTCGTCTCACACACTCAAACACACACAACACACACACGACACTCATCACTACGTACTACACACATCACACACACACACACCTCACGACACACACACACACACACCCACATACACACACGACACAACACACACACTACACACACACACACACACACACACACACGACACTACACACACACTCACACACACACACACACCTCCACACACACACACAACACACACACACACACTACACATCACACCACACACACACACACACACACACACCACACACACTCACACTACACACACCAAGACACACTAACACACACACTAACACACACACTAACACACACACTAACACACACACACACACACACACACACACACACACACACACCCTACTACACACGACACACACACACACTACACACACACTCACACACGACACACACACACTTACACCCACACTCACACACACACACACACACACTCACCCACACAAACACAAACACACACACACACACACACACACACACACACACACACTACACACCACACTCACCGACACACACACACACACATATATATATACATATATATATATATTATAGTACACATACCCATACACCCCCATACACTCCCTCCCACCACCCTCCACACACAACACACCCCAACCTAGCCATGACGACCACATCCAGTCACAGACCATCTCAATTAGCCTGACCTCTGCATCAACTATGCCATTCAAGCATGCAAATCTTCCTAACATGCACCATGACCGAATACCTAGGAGTAGACATGTGACCTTCTTCACTATAGTGTCGTATATCTTTATGTTTTTTAATTGTGACTGCCCATCCACTGCCCTACTATGGAGGAATATTGAAATTTGGCTAAGACGAAATATTGGCACACATATAATAATCTCAAATAAAGAAAAAAAAATTGGCAATCAGGAGAAAAAACCTGACTCACACATAATAAATCTAATAATCATGAACACAAAAATCGTTTTGTATAAAAGGAGGCCGGAAAAGGGTGAATAAGAATAAGTGAGGTACTTAGACTTACCTATTATGAAATGTTAAACGATCCATATGAATGTGACTTATCTCACAAAATAGAATCTTTTGAAAGGAGATGGGAGAAAGTTCAATTGTGCTTACGTTTACAATTTCAGTGAATTAGACTTTTTAGCCAGTTCTACATTTTCTTTTGGGTATACCGAATTAAAAGCCTAAGAATATATTAGTATCACTATAAAAAAAGTAAGGTGTCTTTTATATGTGCATTATATTTCTTAGGTACATAAACATAATAATGCTGTTGAAAAACTGGAATCAAATCAATGTACATGTCATGTCTGTGTTTTCTATGTTGTGGTGTGCAAAAAATGAAAACAAAAATCACTTTACACATGGGTGTAATTTCAAAATTAAAAAAAAAATGTTCTTGATTTGAAGAGACATACATTGAGTAACTCAATAAGTTTCCTTTTACATGAAAGAAACCATCCCATCTAATACCATATAATATGAAAAGTGTTGTGTGAAGGGTGCTCACAATACGTAAACACACACATATAATTTGTATAATTTCCAATATTCCCGAGGGCGCTAGGAGAATGACTATTCTTGGTATAATCAAATATTTGACTTTTCACCATTTGGGAAAAAAATAACAATCTAAAATTATGTAAATGGATAGTGTTTGAATATTCGGTAATAAACGACAAATGACAAACGTTTCATAATACAAAAGATGTACTGTTTAAAGAAACGAAGACCTGTTTAACGACCTTTATATAGTATATTTACTATGTATTGTTTCTTTACTTCAATTGTATATGTGTTTCTCCAGCTCTGGAGGTTTAATGAATAAATAATAATAATAATAATAATAATAATAATAATAATAATAATAATAATAATAATAATAATAATAATAATAATAGTTAACTAAGAATGAAAACTGCATTTAGCGATGAACATCATTTAATTCCGAGTGTAACTTTCATTGCACTAGATGATCATGAATCATTGGATAATCTACGTTTGCTTCGTGTGTATTTAATATGCAATTAACACTTATTTTTCGAATAATGAGGCATTTTATCAATATCATTTCACATCCAACTTCAAGCCCATTTGTACGTCCGAACAAGTCTGACGTTTTAAGTTGATATACATCAGGTTTATTACTTAATGCAAGTTTCCCGAAGACGGATATATATAGGACACATGTGTACCGGTAATTGTTAAGCTTCCTACCATACATGTTTATCCCGAGTTTCTGAAATAGGGAGAGTTAGCTGGAGGCGAGTTCAAATATACACTCGTGTTACCCTTCCAATCATCAGGTAAGGTTACCTTCTTCCTAAGAACAGGTGCCCAAAGATTTTTGAAAAACAATCTAAACTCTGCCATGTTGGTATTCATTGGAAAGCCTTAGCTGAGTACTCTCAGATGATTATCCATATGACAGGGTTTCAGTCATTCTTCAGTTTTTTTGCAACATTTGGTGTTGGCCAAATTAGCCACAAGCAGCATAAGGTTTAAGGATCATGTCATCGTGGTCAGCACTCGGACTGGACCTACGGTACACTTAGATTAAGACCAGTTAGTGTTGCATGTACAGGATTAAGAAATCTAAAAGGCGTAACGTCGGCAAGGATTCAGTGTTTCTGTGTAGAAGTTCGTTCCATATGATGGGTTTGTTATAACAGAGATAGAGCTATCTATCCCACTGTCTCGAAGCAAAACTTAGAAAATTTGACAATTCTTGGCAATTAAACTAAGATTTCGAATGAGTTAGTCGAAACTTTTAAAACCGCTCTCTATCCGCAACTAAGATGTATCCGGGACCTGAGTCGTTTATGTCATCGAAGGTGCAAGCTTTAGAAAACCTATCAACTCGACATTCATTCCTGAGCATGACCCTGGGGGCTTGGCAACCTGCTCATTGAAAATACAACAAAACTGCTTTAAATTCTAAAATGGCATGAGAGGAAATTGTAATTCATGGGAAAAGGTTTTTCTTTCTGTTTATATTGCAAAAATTATTCCCGTGTAGTGATGGTATAACCCACAGGTTCGTTGTAACACCCAGAGCACAAAATATCCGTGAACTCGTACGAAAAGAAAGATCGGTGGACAAAGGAGAAGAATCTTAGTAATATTTCTCACACGTTAAATTACAGTGGTGTGCCAAATACCTCAATATAGTCTGTTTAATGGCATGGTGTCGTATCTTTATTGACTGCATGTCCACTGCACAATAATACAAATACAAATTATATAAACAGAAAATACCAATTATATAAACGGAAGAAAACAAACCAGGAGAAGATAATATATAGGTAATAAATAGGCAAACAGAAAGGAACGTAAGAGGAAAAGATAGGGAGCAACAGTACAATTTACACGTTATTACGTTATTACGTTTGTTGGGAAATAAACCAATGCTGTCTTCTAACCTTATGGGTTTACCTTAAGATATTGAGCGTTATGGAAAGAGAGTATAATGTGGTAGCGAGGTTTAGAGTCAGATAATTTGGTATTATTCCATCATTCCATTTAATAAGTTTTATTGGTATATTATTTTGATTATTTAGTTCTTTCCAATCATACTTGAGTTGTGTGATCTCCATATAAACGTAATTAGGACAAAACTCTTTGATTGAAATAAATCATTTTGATAAAAATGAACTAATGGTTGTCTTGTGCCATTGTCTCGTACAAAAAGTATTATCGTTTAGTGATGGCATAACTGCAACGAAACCTCCCGCTAACTGCGTAGTGTCTCTCGAATTCTCCCTCTGAATTCTTGGCGGTCTTTAAAAAATGAGTTCGGAAACCGTTAAAACCCTTTTCAAAAGAGATTCGTCACAGCTTTAGATTACCATTTTCACATAAACGGACATCTTTTTCATTAATTCCTTATTACAAAGTCGTTTGAAAAAAATACCACGTCATGCAGACGAGAATTTTAAGAGGAAAACTTTAGCAGAAGAAATTTCTATATAAGCAATGCGAGAGATTTTCATTCGAATAAGGTAAAGGCATCTGTATCTATTCGACGATTCCAAGCCTGAAATCGATTTCATGGGATGTTGCTGTTGGCTTTGCACGTCCTCCGTGCTTGAGTGCACTCGTCACGTATTCAGGCCCTCGCCTGACAGCACAACACATGTGCATTTGTATACAGGCATTCAAAATGTGCAATGTCACCGCAAGTCTATTTTTAGCATCACGCGGCAGTGTATTTTGTAAACTAGTGCTCTGACCCGGTGACTGTCACTTAACCCATTTACATGTGGCGCGTAGTTATCGTCTGGTATATATAAGTAAATATTTTCATAACAAAGCGATATTTTGAGAAATATTTCATTGAAAGTTGTTGTTACTGTTAGGTTAAACAATCCCTCTTGAAATATTTTCAAAATCGTACCCAAAGTAATGATTTCTGTTAAAATGTGTCAGGCCGTATGCCATGCTCCAGATATGAGCATCTGAAGTCCACACGTGGTCAGATGACTGTCTATATAATCTTATCAAACACAGTTAGGCTTTGAAATTATTTTGAAAACAACAATTTTCAGTTAGATATTCCCCCAAGTGTTGCTTTGTTTTAGCAAAATTTCCATACGTATCAGATCTTATAAACGCTCAAGATGTGAATAGGTTAAATGCATTCATACGTGGAGAACCCTTGAATAGTAGCGTCTATACGCGCTGATTATTACTATTAAAAACGATAGGCGAAAAACATATATTTTTCAAATAACTAAAGGATAGGTTTTAGTATGACTTACCTTTCTCCTTAAATCTTCCAAATTGTGCTATTATCGGGAATAATTAGGGCTGACCATAATCGTCTTTCCTTATGTGTCATGGTTCTGACGATAGTATGAAAATGTTGACAGAACATGATATGTCAAAACACTTTGGATTTAATTTGAATAGTTAAAAATGTAGTTTCGTTTATTTCTCTTGATTATTGGCGTATAACAGAGAACATTTACCAAATTAGACTATAGCCCCCTTAAGTGACCCTTTACATGATCATTCAACAAAATCAGAATTACGTAACACCATGGTGTCACGGATTTCTGACCAGAAGTGGAAGTATACAAGACTTAAGCTTAAAGCTTACGAGTCGATAGAACGAATTGTGTTGCGTGGAAATGTGGATTAACTAGTAATGCAGAATTCTGAACGCGTACTTTATCAATGTCGTCTAAATGCATATAGATCGAGTAGTGTGCCTTGTCCGCATATGCAAATTTTACACTATTAACCCCGGGCTGCTTAGGTAGGAACTTCCACAACAAAAGCATATGCTATCCCTTATGGGCCATTAGACAACGAAGTCTATGGAGAGGCTTAAGAATGAATATTCTTTACATTCTAGTATATGGTGGGATGTTAAATGACCATTCCCTTAAAGATGCCGATGCCGGTATAAGTCAAACCAGGTATTGTATATTAAGGTAGGTCCAGCACGTATGATAATAGCAAACATTTTCCTCATTTACCGCAGCTAGGGGATTCTAACACTTATATTACACCATACATTTCCTGAAAGAAGACCTTTTCAGCTACTTCACAGTATAAATTGATTGTGTAAATAGGCAACGAGAACTGGGCGAGGAAATATTAGGGGCAAGTCTTGGGCGAAAAAACCCTTTATGAACATAACATGCTGTGTCTGGGTCTGTCTTATATATATATATAGTGCGTGTTATTTGTTCAACCAGATATATATGGTCACACTGTTATCTCTAGGTGCATACTTGCATTAAGAAAGGTGACAAAGGGCCTGTTTTTCTACCATGAAAGAACGAACAAGAGTATATGCTTTAAGTCTATTTACATCTCAAACTCCCGCTTTTAAACATGATATTTGAATGATGTTGTACATTGTCTTTTCATTTTGAGGTACTCCTTTTTGGACCAAATACAGATTTCTTTTTTTATTCATAGTCACATTTGTCTTTTATCATATATAGTCGTTTATATCAGGACACCTTTCTTACTACCTATACATAGCATGTATGTCTATGTATTTGATATCAAGACGCCTGTTAAATAAGTATTGTATTCCTCAGATATAGTCAATAGCCATGCCATACCATACTAATACCAAATGCATGCCAAGCAATGCATAAGTCTACACAGAAGAGTGATACGATTGGTATAACAGGCCCAATACCCTTACAAAGTAAAATCAAAGTATGAGTGTTCTTATAAATCGAAGCATTTTGCACATTTGTTTGACATGGCCGAAAATTAACTAGCGCACGCCTCAAAGCTAAGTAATTAATTCGGAACCCCGTATCAATTTGAGTCTCGTACGTTTTGAATGGATTTGTAACATATCATTTAACTGGTGCGAAAATTTTACAATCAAAGGCAATGTCGTTTTAATTAAACTATAAATGTGTATTTTCGAAATGCTCTAAGACAGGATAAAAGTGGGAGCACGAACGTGCCTTCTGAGGAAATAAATTAAAATTTAGCACGAACAGATCCCCCGAAACCAGCAGTGGAGTGCTCTGGGAAGCCATGAGCGAACGAATGTCGCCAAACTAGACAAACTGGAACACTTGCGAACGTTTAGCAACAATCCCCAGCGGGAGCTGAAGACCCTAACATTGTTTTCATACCAGGAAATAAACAACCTGACGGCAAAACACGCGAATAGTATGGTAGACACGCGCTGCCATGATCGAGACGAATGGTTGGTAAAGTAGATGGCGCCACCATCTAGCAGCGTCAGCACGCCAGACCAGGCTTAACCGCCTGTCTCTCCCAGTCATCAGAGATGGTCCCTTAGGGCATTGAGTAGCGGATGCAGCCACAGGGGCTTGTATTGTTGAGTGCCACTCGCACGTTGTCACAGCCTATATTGGTAATGTCAGAGAGCTTGTTAGTATGGAAGTCCCTGGTAATGTAGACTATTTCATAGGTGCCAGAGCCTCAGACTCGCGAATGGCACTCAAGATAACAAGCCCCTGCGGATGCAGTCAGAGGGGGTTCAAAGAGTACGACGATACCACAATAATAGTTAAGGGAATGTTGATTTTCTTGCTAGGAATTGTAGCCATTAAAATGTTGACTTCAAGGCATAGTAGGCTATTCGACAAGGCGAAAGTAACATATAAAATTTTCTAACATCTAAATTCTTATTGTGGGGTATTCCTAAATTAATGGACATTCAATTTTACTGCCACTTTTGCGCCACCTATTTGGGCGGTATGATTGGTGATACCCCTCTTATTTTCGATTTTTAAAGGAGATCTGACAATGATAGCTTATGCAAAGTTTAATGCATTTCTAACGGTGGGGTATTTTTAAATGGACTATAAGTTTTAGATGTTACTTGTCGAATACATTACTATGCCTTTAAAAACCAATCGGTACAGGTAGATTTACCTCTCGAGCCGCCCTTAGTCGGTCATATGATTATTGGATTCGCCCGCTATGCACCTTTACGCTTTAACCAGCTATTTAGCGAATGTCTCATCGGAAAACATTTAGTCCATTTTCATAACATAGCACGATGTTATCTCTGTAAGCACAGACCCTAATGATTTTGATTTGCTTGCCAAGGGGCAATGAAGAAAGCATTGTTTGTGCACTATCAACACATTCAAAATGTTTAGAGGGAACGAGAATGACAAGATAATAAAAGGTAGTTATATTTTTTTATGAAAGAACGAGTGAAATGAATCTGATTCGTTACTCGTTACGGATTTTTTCTCTTGGCAGAGCAAGAAATTCTCAATTTTCAGGGCCAGAATATTTTTTCTTACCCTTCAGAGCCAGAATATTGTGTTTGACTTGCACAGCCAGATAAAAAAGGACATCCCCAAACCCAGAATAACGTAACGGTCCGCCCTAAAGCAGATTGGTTACCCCTGAAAACAAATTGTATGGAGGTGTTACTCGTTCGTGAGCATAAAAACGAAATATGGCAACCATTTTTTGTGTAACGGGGTAGTTCCTCTGGTGTTAAAAAGGAAAAGGGCATAGTATATTTGGATTCAAACTTTTCTTTTTTTATAGATGTAGAATACTGAACAGCTTTTGATCTTTCATGCCATCTTCTGTTACATTTGCATACCTTTTTGATTGGAATTTTCAAGACAGTTACATCCACATAAAAAGCAAAGGACAGTGCGGCACTTTTTGATTACAGGGAGTGCATCAGAATGTGCTGTTTATGGCGTCATTCGGATACTGTATCTATTTATTCCTCGTCTAAATCGCAATTGGATTATTTCGTAATCCACATCCTGATATTGATAACTACATATATATATATATATATATATATATATATATATATATATATATATATATATATATATATATATATATATATATATATATATATATATATATATATATATATATATATATATATATATATATATATATATATATGTGTGTGTGTGTGATAATGTTATCCATCGAGGTATTGCATTATTTGATATGTCTAAGTATTCACGAATGTTGATGGGTTTATTCATCTAATGCCTATTCAAGTCAAGTCGGACACTGACATGTTCGTGTCACAAAAATGCCTATGTTGATCTGTAGATGTCGCCACCTGACGGTGTGCCGTCTTGGCTGGATTCGTTTGAGTCACGCAATTCAGATGGTACACCGGTACGGGCCTCACACTGAAGAGTCATGAAGTTGAAACGCATTCAATAGGTTACCATCGCCGGCACACATCGTGTCTAAAATAGATAAAAAGAACAACACGAAAAACAACATTTCAGATTTATAAGGGAGCAACACGAAAAACAAACTAATTAACCGAAATACACATTTAAATTAGGTTGACTGAAGATTAGTGCACAAGCTCCCATAAAATATCACTGCCACAACTAATTTGGTTTGTTGCAGAGAGTAGATATGATGCCCACGCCAGTTTTCTTTTATCTGGCTGTCCAGGTTTCTTTTCATTGCCTATTTTATCACACATTGGAGAATAACTTACTCAACAGTAAATGTAAACATGGGTTATTCTGTATGACTTTTGCCCCGTACCAGAGAGCTTTTATCTTAGTATGGAAGTCCCTGCCCGTCCCAACTAAGGTTTCCAAAAGTGGCCATTTTCGGGCAAGAGAGGTCATTTCATAAATTCCCTAGTCATCTTTTTATTAGCGCACAGGATGATAATTCTTATAAATGTAAACGTACGTGTAGCTACTTGAATGTATCCTCCCTCTGCTAATAATAACTACTTTCCAAAACCGGCCTTTCATTTGACATAGCATAAGTTTGAATATTTAGGATTCATGTGGAAAATGCCACTTTATACTAAAAAAACGCAAATATACGCGATACGTAATCTTTACTGAATTGCAAAAGAGCTTAGTCCAGCGATATTTTTTTAATTTTTGATATGTTCATGCTCTGTAATTTTGCTTTCTATATGTCAAAAATGTTGGGGAGTTCAGAATCACTTGTTTTGGTTTTGCAATCAAAGTTTGTACGAGCAGACAGCGCACATTTATAATGGCATACATATCCCAAATATATAGTGAAGAACCAGTAAGCCAGAAGGCAACGGTTACAAATTTGAAATCAAAAACATATGGGCTAAACTTTTCTCGGCCCTTGACTCGTCGTCGTTGAATGACGCCTTCTTTTCCAATGGATGATCTATATATAAAGATAGAAAAGATACGTCATTTTCTGATGTTAAATAGTTTTACATTAACGATTCTACTTCATTAGAATCGAAGTGTACAGACATACAAATATATGTACCTAATCATACGGAATATGTGTACCATTCGACGATACATATGATTTTATTTTTGTCATATGGTAGTTTAATATACTGTTAATGATAATTTCTGAATTTCTGAATTCCAACTTTCACATTTTATTTGTACCTAATAACAGGGACTTGTCTTCAATACACTTAATCTATATATCTCTGCTAATATTAACACACACCAATGTCTCATTAATTCTAGCTGGTGTTCCATATACTGATAAAGCAGTTTCGTTTATTTTCCGGAAGTTTTTTCGTATTTCGAACACATGTCATGTTAACTTTTGTATGCAATTCGCGGTCTATAAAGATACGCATATCTATATACGCATATCTTTATTTCTGCTCCATGCAAATTAGCATTTATAAAGACCGGAATTTATAATCATGTGCACGGAAAGCACAGGATTGCGTAGAAATATTAATAAAAATGCTACGTAATGCCTCTATTACCCTAAAATTCGGGAAAGCATAAATCGGTGCATGGAAAATAAATGTCCGGAACACCCAACTTCACGTTTTATCCGGGAGTGTCTATTTAGTTGAAAGTCTCTGGTTTTATCCTGCAAGGAATAATATATCCAAGATTCAAACCTTGGATTAAGAAACACAGACTCAACTAACACTATTTGTATAAGAAGAAAAATGAAAATATACAAACATATTTCTTGCTTAACACAATCGTCTTAACCCTAAATCTGAAGAAATAAATAGAAAAAAGATTGTTTTCCTAACCCAATACATGCGTAAATTGTCAAAATTAGCCGGTTCGTCAATCGAACCGCGCCGTTATCGCCTGTGTCGGGAACTTTGCCGAATACACTTCCATTACTGATAACTCGGAGGAGCTGTCAAGACAAAATGCTAGCTCTAGTGGTGGTTATTGGGGTTGTCATCCCTCTGACGATACTCTTCTGGCTGTTCAATGTCATTCTGGGAGCATTCTACACCGGGAGCGGTAAGTGTACTTGCAAATTCAGAATTTATGTGTTGACTAAATTTAAGCCTTAAGGCTACTTGCATGGAAAATCCTCAATTATCGCTCACTGACAGTTTTTAGAACTACATGTATTAGTATTACTAGGAACTGAGTAGGGGAGGGTACAGACCGGATGCAGGAGGCATTCAAGACAAAAGTATGGGGGGAGAGGGAACAGACACTGACACAAGGCCCGGGGGTGACGAGTGGCCTGGGTGGTCGAGGGTGGTCTCCGTGAAATCAGGAGACTTCGTACCCAAAATGGTTCGTACCCAAACTGGTTCGTACCCAAACTGGTTCGTACCCAAGCAGCTTCGCACCCAAGAGATTTCGTTACCATTGCCTAATAAAACCATCTAGTCTCGCAAATATCGGACACTTTTTATTAATTACGATTTTCGTTGGCTGATGGTTGCCGAAAATAGCGATCAAAGCTCACACACTGTGGCTGAAATTCTCCGATATTATCAATTGAAACGAAAGCTGGATGGAAAGACTGGAAGATCGATCGCTAACTTCGCACACAAGAACACAATTTCCCCCCACAAAATCGTTATCGTCCACCTACCTGCGTTGACATTCCTCTCCTATAGATACTAATAAAGGAACTTGCCTACCTTATATGTTGTTAACTTGTTTATTCTTGATGCCGCACGCCAATTACGCATTGAATTATTATACTTTCAAAAAGTCTATACCTTCAAAATGGCGCTACTTCCGGTTTCGCGACCAGCGTGTTTTGGCAGACATTTGGATAGTGGTTGCTCATCTAAGGCAGATATAGGGGCACTAGAAATGTTCGTTTATAGCCTAAAATCAAATAGGATACTTCGCATATTTAAACATTTCTTTCAATGCCTACAATATTACTTGTCAATTGAAACGAAAGTTAGATGGAAAATCGACCGCTAACTTCGTACACAAGATTGTCAAGTAGTAAACAACACAATTTTCCCCAACAAATTCCTTATTTTCCACCTGTCTATACCTGACTTCAATTATAAAATACGTGATTTATTTGCCATTATCTAATTCAATCAATTTCCTTTGGGTACGAAAATGTGGTGACGAAATCTGTTGGGTACGAAGATGTTTGGGTACGAAGATGTTTGGTTACGAAATCTCCTGCAACCGTCTCCGTAGGTCCTCCTTTGGGAGTTGACCCCGCGGGAAAAATGCGGTTGCGGATCCCAAACAAACAAACAAAAAAATGTTATGTACGTACTTAAGAAACTATACTGTCTCTCTCAGATATTGTCATTGGTTTAAGGTATTAAGGATATTTGACACAGGCATGCTAGAATCCTGATACATCACCTAGGCCTACTTTTGGAAAAAACTATTTGAAATAATTAAATTTAATCCTGTTGTTTCTATAGCCTATTTTAGATGAATAAAAAAATGGATATGTAGCGAGAGACCAATTACTATATGCGCTATAGTGAAGACTTGGCTATCCCAGGGTCTCTAATCTGGCCTTAGTGTGACGTCACTAGGAGACAAAGACAAATGAGGGCTCTCGTATAGGTTTCATTACAGAGAAAGCTGCGCACCAACATGCGCAGAACATAACTTTTGGGCTATTTACCGCAGCCTGGCTGTTTAGGTTGACTGCCTGGTTTCATATCCACTTGCTTTTATTCATCTAAGGTTCTATCCACAGCCACACATTTAAGGTTTCCAAGTTGTCAACAACCAAATCAGTACTGATACTAGATACAAGTGACTTTTATAATAATAATATAATAATAATTGGAATTTATATAGCGCCATTTCCATTCATAAAATGTTCAAAAGCGCTGCACATTGTCATAGTTTGAGTCATACTCAACAACGCCTCAATGGGCGAGCGTGAAAAGGTGTGTTTTGAGACACTTCTTGATGTAGAATCCTTCAGGTGTTGTGGAAGTGCATTCCATTTTATGTAGAGGACTATCCCGGCTATTGGCGTATTGCAGGTTTGTGCACTAAATGTTCATGTCCCAACCCAGTGGCGCAATCTTTTTGAGTGCTAGACCTGTATAAGTCCGATACTGTCCGACTATGTCATGCCCCCCCCTCCCCCTATAAGGGATTTAATTAATTACCATTCAGTTTAGCTATTGTGTACAAGACTGCAACACTGTTCCGGATGCTAGAGCTACTAACTAGCTGATGTAGTGCTACATTATTGCAGATTTAAAGCTACAATACATCAGTACATCCAATTCTAAACTAGGGGGTTGTAATATATATATATATATATATATATATATATATATATATATATATATATATATATATATATATATATATATATATATATATATATATATATATATATATATATGTGTGTGTATATATTTATATGTGTATATATTTATATGTGTGTATATATATATATATATATATATATATATATATATATATATATATATATATATATATATATATATATATATATATATATATATATATATATATATATATATATATATATATATATATATATATATATATATATATATATATATATATATATATATATATATATATATATATATATATATATATATATATATATATATATATATATATATATATATATATATATATATATATATATTTAGCCAGTGCAGGCTGGGTAAAGAAATCTACCCATTTACCCCCTTACCCCCTAAGTGGCCCTTTACCCCTAGATAACTAACACTTGTTTGAGGACCTAAGTACGAGTCTGGATGTATTTTTTTCAACCCTATCACTAACACAATATGTATATATATATATATATATATATATATATATATATATATATATATATATATATATATATATATATATATATATATATGTATATATATATATATATATATATATATATATATATATATATATATATATATATATATATATATATATATATATATGTATATATATATATATATATATATATATATATATATATATATATATATATATATATATATATATAATGAATATTAGGTGTTGTATCATAGGATTACATATCTCAGGTTGACTTTCAGGATGATATGTTGGTCAATAGATCTTAAGTGGAAGCTGTGATAAGGTCTCTGTCTCCTGGGATATCAGACTAGGTTGGTCTGACCTCCAAACATTCGAAGTATGCAGGTGGCAGACTAAGAGTTCTTCTCTCTGCGTGATTGACATCTATATCAGTCCATACTTATGTGCCTGGTGATCTGATCAGGGTTGTTCTGGTTCCTTTACTAAGGCCTAAAAAAAATATGTTCATTTCCTACCTACCCTAATTTTTTGCCCCTACCCTAATCCTTTTATTGCCCAAAATATTATCTTTTTAAAAAAGGAAGGTAAAAAATTGTAAGTGGTTCATATTCCATGCACGGCATACAAAATTCATTGAAAAAAGAAAGAAGAAAACATCGAATATCAGCATATAAAAATACTAGTTCAGTGGATTTCAATAGATGTAGATAGTAGATACCCACTACTTTAAATGCTGCTATTTTGCTTTACATTTGCACCTAATGCAGCATGGAGGAGAGAAAAAAGATATGATAAAATAAAATAAATTCCCTACTAGGGATGGGGACCGGAAACCGGTTCAAACCGGCCTGAGCATTGCGGTTAACCAGTCAAAAACCGGACCTCCCTCTAAACGGTTCGGTTTTCTATGCATGCACAGGGTTCCTGGAGGCGTAATAAAACTGTCAGCACCTACCTCCTCGCTGGCCTCACAATGTCTGCCAAGCGCGACGATCAAACAGCCATTTCAAAATCTCTCAAGTCTGGTACCCTGCCCACTTTCACTATGCTCAGAAGCCTTCTGAGCGTAGAGAAAGTGCCCAGGGAGCTAGTATATAGGAACTTTCAAGAACTTTCCAGTTCAGGCAAGTTCAGCCACGCATTCCATTGCATAGTTTCGTATCCAAGAAATGTCATTAATAAACCGTTTAGGAAACCGTGATAAAACCGAACCATAGAAGCAAAACCGAGAACCGAACCGAACCGTAGAATTCTCAACGATCCCCATCCCTATTCCCTACCTACCTACCCTATTTTTTTCTAGCATGTAATAGGAAAGAACATTTTTTGTTTAGGCCTAAATCGGGAATTATAACTGATAGTGAAAACTATAGACCTATTGCTCTGACCAATATCTTCTCTAAATTATTAGAAAATGTCATACTAAGCAGGTTTGAGGTGTATTTGATGACTAGCTTAGATGAATAAAAGCAAGTGGATAGGAAACCAGCCGGTCAGCCTGAACAAGCTGGCCGCGGCGAATATCCCAAAAGTTATGTTCTGCGCATGTTGGTGCACACAGCTTACTCTGTAATGAAAATGATACAAGAGCCCTCATTGGTCTTTGTCCTCTAG
Organism: Maea johnstoni; assembly: GCA_963942565.1. Taxonomy (NCBI): domain Eukaryota; kingdom Metazoa; phylum Annelida; class Polychaeta; order Spionida; family Magelonidae; genus Maea; species Maea johnstoni. The sequence goes on from OZ012696.1 coordinate 31,109,211, forward strand.
TGATGTCACACTGAGGCCAGATTCGAGACCCCTGGCATAGCCAGACCTTCACTGTAGCGCATATAATAATTAGTCTCTTGCCACATATCCATTATTTTATTCATCTAAGGCAGGTGTGAGGTGTATTTGACAACTAGTGATAATCAGTTTGACTTCAAACCTAAACACTCAACAGATCACTGAATGTATTTGCTTTTAAAGAAGTATTTCGATACTACTTCAAACATGGAAGCCCTGTGTCTGCTTGTTATCTTGATGCAAACAACGCATTCGATAGGGTAAACCACTTGACCCTTCCAATGCTAGGCTACTATCATCTAAAGAACAAGGATGCAATAATTTTTGAAAAACATCTAAACCATGTCATGTTGGTATTCATTGGAAAACTCTTGCTGAGTACACTCAAATAAGTATCGGTGTGCCAGGGTTTCAGTCATTTTTCAGTTTTTTATGCATCATTTTGTATTGGCCAAATAAGTCAGCAGCAGCATAAGCCATTTAAGGGTTAATAATCTAGTCAAAATGGAAATGCCCTATTATCTAGTCAAAGTACTGGTGTAACGATAGTGTAACCAATCATTTTGTGTGAGATGGGGAAATAGTTGCTCAGAATTTTTTCACATCTTGAATGGGGTGCGCCAGGGAAACAGATTTTTATTAAATATGTACCATTTTGATTATACCTGCGTGTTATAAATAGTAAGCTAAGAGACAGTTTTTAACACTGAATATTTTCGCTACAGGGATTTTCATATTTATTGAATTTGATGTTTTGACACATTTTCCAAAAATATGTATTATAATTCATGTGTATGAAATGAGCTTCCCTTGTTCAACAATATCTTATATAAGAATAGAAATATGTGGTACCAATTTGGTTACTTTTTTCCAACATTTTTAAGAAAATGCCAAAAAAGTCCTATTTCACAAACCTTAACCATCTATGGTTCGAAAACTAACACAACAATCTCTCATTTTCTTTATGTCTTCTTGTTAAGAGCATTATGTAGATAGTCAAAACTCAGCAGTTCTTACTTATATCAATATAGAGTCAACAACTTGTTTCATGAATTCCTTTATTTTACCCCATAATTCCTATATAACAGCAGAGAAAAATAACTTCAACATTACAGAAATTTTAGAAGGTATCTCTGAAGGGATAAATTCAGCAAAGGAAGAAACCAACAATGAGATATTCATGACATGAATCGCATTATTTTTTCAAAAATCTGAGAAAAAAATCAACAACCACATGATTAAAAGTTGTTTTGAAGACCATTTGCTTTGTTCATTACACATGCGCATTTTCAGAAAAATTCATCTGCAATTTCTAAAATTGTCGCAAGACCTCACAACTCTGCTGATATGTTTACCAGATAGAATTCAAAAAGCTTCCATTTGTTTGAAGTAGTAATCCGGTGAGCATCTGCCTATACACACAGACAGGATGTCACGCTCTATATCAAGAATTTCTGAGGAATTTCTGTACAATATTCAAAGTACAATGTCCAAAGCGATCAGCGAAACCAGGGCTCCAGTCCAACCCAGGTCAAGTCAGGCAGGGCAAGTTGACCCAAGATCAGATAATCCCACCAGGCTTACAGGTTGCCCCGCCAATTTGATAACAATTACCTTGTTTAACCTTGACATAAAGAAAATAAAAATTTGCTTAGTTTTTTAAACTTCAGGTTATTTCTGTATCAATATGCCCCACTTGACTTTCTAATATTTGATTTATCAACCTCAAATATTAGATAGTCAAGTGGAGCAATTTGAGGGCTTGTTCAGGTAGCCCCACATTCCATTTTTCTCTGATTAGATAGTCATGACTATGGGACTATGTGTTATGTTGAGCCCTGGGAATCTTTGGTTAATACGGAGCGAAGCTCGGATAATGGTAATGCACGCCCAACACAGGAGAATACCTACCTCACTCCTGTCACTACGATGGCCTTAAAAATCCATCGACCAGATTTTCGTACTGGGTGACTAGTGGCGCCACCACGGTACTACTGAAAATTACAGGAAGTGACGTCCGACTCCTGCGCATGAACTGGGTAAACACTGAGCTTTGGTATGCTCATTCCCAGGCCATGTCTTTTGTCGGTTCAAACATGAACATGTATATACTTTAAATTGCTCCCGGGAGTGGATGAATGGACTTTCGTCTGCTCCCACATAGTACTCTATACAGTCGACAATACAGTTTGTATATTGATCCTGAAACAACTATATCTACTCTACTGACTACTCTGCTCTCCACCTATTCACCAGTTCATGCGAGGTAGGGACGGGATAGAACTGTAATATTTCGCGGACGTTTCAGTGCTGGCAATGTTCAGAGCTTCGCTCGGCGTCGAAGCCATGCTTCATCATATTATTCCTCTTTGTACCAGGACGAGTTGCTAACATCTACAGTTCCCACTGTCTCAGTAAAACACCATAAATGTATAAATATATATATATATATATATATATATATATATATATATATATATATATATATATATATATATATATATATATACATTTATATATATATATATATAAATATATATATATATATATATATATATATATATATACATATATATGTATGTATGTATGTATGTATGTATGTATGTATATTTATTTATATATATATATATATATATATGTATATATATATACCGTAATTTCGCGTGTATAAGACGCACCCCTTGTCCAGGCCTTTAAAATGATGTATAGACCTTAGCTTTGCGTATAGTGCGCACCCTCTTATCAGAATTATTGTAGGAAATCAACTCCTCATGAATAACGCTAGAAAGGCAGTAAAACGCATATTGAGATGAGTGAAACGTGACATCACTGTGACATCAATGCGTATCACCCTGTGTCGGTACTCACTTCCCATTGTCCTAGGCATGTCACATGGATTGTAATCAGTAAATTCTAGCGGAGGGTGGTTCGCTTATTACAATTCATCAATGACGAGACAAACTTTGATGGGCATTGTCTTGGCCGCCGCATTATAATTGTAATTGGCGATCTCCGAGTGGCCTGGTAACTCGATGTAAAACACCCTAGATTTCTAGCTTTGTGTATAAGACGCACCCCCGATTTGAGTGTAAAAATTAGTGTAAAAAAGTGCGTCTTATACACACGAAATTACGGTATATATATATATATATATATATATATATATATATATATATATATATATATATATATATATATATATATATATATATATATATATATATATATATATACTGTAGAACACGAAATTCACGCATGTCCCAAGTATAGCGAATTGGGGAGTTTTGCATCATAGCGTATCTTTATATTAGCGTCTCTTTACCGTAGCCGCCGCCGCTGACAGCGCCATCTGTCGCAAAAAACACGAACTAATTTGAGCAGAGAATGCTTGCTCAGCAGCAGTTTGATTAAGCATTCTCTCAAAAGAGGGCGCCCGTATTTACAAAGGGTTAAACAAAGGAAGTTAAACAAAGGAAATGGGGCTATGAACCCTATCCATGGTGGCACAACAAAGGGGCCATATCAGGTTGTATTAAGTGTATTTTTTGGAAAATAAACAATTAAAACAGATCACAATGATTTTCTTTGCTTTTTTAACATGTCTTTTGCTTCCTAAGGCCAGAAAAACACCAAAAAAAGAATGGTTCAAGAAGGGCTACGTATGCCTCATGTTTGTACTAGTGGCGCCATCTAGCGGTCACCACGAAAACGAAAATGGCGTCTCCTGAAAGTGTGTCAAATGCTGTGCTAAAGGCATGCTAAAGGTGCCATTTGTTGTTGTATTTTGGTTTTAAAATGGAATATTTATTAATTCAATGGAATCATGAGCTAGTCCACAAGCCCAGAAACCGATTTTGAAAAAGGGTTTCATCAGGGCTACGTATCTTCTATTATATTTACTAGTGGCGCTATCTAGCGGCCACCACTAAAACGAAAATTGACGTCAGCGCCACAAGTGGCTAAAAAAAAGACATAAATACAGCGTTTTTATATATAGCGAAGCGGCACCAGACGCTATGTATATATATATATATATACATGTATATATATATATATATATATATATATATATATATATATATATATATATATATATATATATATATATATATATATATAAATATATATAAATATATATATATATATCTATTTACAGGTACCAACATAGGTTTCAGAACTAACTGGCCATGCTGGGCAAGTAGTTAATGACTTTTATTTGCCCGACATATATTTTGGCTTGCCCAAAATGAGTTATAACATATGCTGAAATAACATGTATTATTTATCAAGGATTTAATGATTTGAAAATCTTTTTTTTTTAAATTGTGTTGCATTATCTACATACCTAGGTATTTGTGCCATTTCTATACATGTATGAAATGTGTAGCTATAGACTGCTCAGAAAATGAGCTTGCCTATTCTGGCAAGTGGAAACTAAAATGTACTTGCACGAAAGCCCTTTTTTCAAAAATCTACCGGGGCAAGCATATATATAATTGGTCCAATTAGTTGTTATTATTGTTTGCCTATATATCTAGAGTAATTTGTTGTTTCAGACATGTGGCAGCCCATCTCCCCATGGCGCTGCCTGGCCGCGGTCATTCTGCCAATGTTCATGGCCAGGTGGGGCTACAGCAGGAAGAGTCTCGACTACTCAGGGGCTCTCGCAGGTAATAGAATTCTCACTTTATATTTAATGAAAGCCCTTTATCATACTCAAAATGATCATGGCTTCTCTTCAGCTTCCTTTTACAGCTTCCTTTTACAATCACCATACAAGTTCATTGTGGTTGTCAATTTGATGCCCAAAATAAATTTTAAGCTTTGAAACCTTTTTCTTTACTTAGAAAGCTATCAGCTATTTACACGCTCATTCTATTTAGGAAATAAAGTTCCTGCAGGGATGTATGAAAAATAAAATGTGATTGAATCTACATGAGACGCTACTACCATTGACAGTATTCAATCATTTTTTTCTGTTATTGCAATAGTCAGGACCAAGACATGTTATTTATAATAATTATCATCAATGATAATTGTTATCTTAATATGATTATTATCAAAATGATTCAAGTGAAATATCTGATAGGCTCAGTTGGTCATGTTTTGAGAAAAATCCCCAGTTAAATAGTGCTTTAAGTTTTTGGTTTGTCGCACATTTTGAAGCCCCTGTTGCACGCTGGTGCGACAATGCGACAGTTGGACACCCCTGATTTGGCCGAGAGGTTTGGTTATGTTTTACTATATGTTTGTATGTTTCTCTCGTACTCAGGTCTGGTGGTAGGCTTTGCGATGACCCTCAGCAGCATGTGTTTCTTCGGCGCTCTCCTCACCTTCTTTGTCTCCGCCTCTAAGGCCACAAAGTTCCGCGCCAGCAGGAAGAAACATCTAGAAGAGGACTTCAAGGAATGTAAGTAACAGATTTATTCGGACCCATTTACTTTACCGTAAATTCTCAGTAATTTGGGACAATCACGAAAGAGAACTTCAAGGGAATGTATGAAACAGATTTATTTGAAACCCATTTACTGTACTGTAAATTCTCAGTTATATAGGACACTTTTTTGATAATTACGATTTTTATGGGTTCAGGGTAGCCCATGTTTCGGAAAATACCTTGATGTATCAGTAAGATTTACAGCTAGGTCTATATTTTGTGGGCAACTGGCGATAGATGGAGGGTTGTCCATATTTTTCATTAATTATTTTGCAATATGATTAAAGTGGCCCAAATTCATAGGGTGGTCTTAATATCTGAGAATTTACGGTAGTTAAGACCAATCAAGTATATACCGTCTGTATTGTATCCATATCATACATCATGTCACAAGTCACAATCATGGCTTATCGTTTACACATTGCGATGGAAATGACAAATACTTTCTATCATTCAAAATTATGTTTAGAGTGGGGAATCCGAGCAGTATTTTGCCTTTCACAAAAACGAGTACATCTAGGTGTGAATATATGCATTACGACAGATGGCGTTAGATCCTTGAAAAGCAATCTATTTCAAGCCTCATTGAAATGCAAAATCTAACCTGCTAAATGCTTAGATGTTACAGTATGAAATATATCATAGCAAATCATATTATCTTCCTTCATTTTCTCTTCATTTTGCTTTCAGCTGGCCAGAGGAACTGGGTGCAGGTTCTGTGTAACGGGGGCGTAGCCGCTGAGATGGCATTTCTATATATGCTGGAGTCAGGCATGGGTTAGTATTAGTGGTGGGATTATCATTACGATCATCAGTCAGCAATTACAATCTCAACCCTTCTGATCCTGAGGATACCTTTGTTCAGTGCAAAAAAAGCCGAAAATAATGAAAAGCATCTTAACCCTGTCATGTCGGTATTCATTGTAAAGTCGTTAAAAGGGTGTTGACAGCGAAGTATGACACTTAACACTTAAGGGAAATATGAATCATTATGAAATGTACAATAGACGCATACAATTTATGAATTTTGATAAACCCGAACAAAATATTTAAGTTGGCGGCACCCCTAGCTGGAGAGGAAAGTAACGTAGATTAATTGGGATGTTAAAACAGTAAGTCATTAGAGAGAGAGAGATATTAGTATATTAGAAAAAGAGTATTAGTATAAGAAGGAAAATGGCGGGACGTGTGCGCGCTAACGGAGCAATTGTATGTAACCTTCGGCGGACTCACAATGTCTGCTCTTACAGAGTATAATAAGGACTAAAATGTGAAGTGGAGCTACACGTGTTGTTTATAAATCCCACCACTTCAAAGTAGATGAATCTGGAAAATAAAGGTAAAACTACCATTGAGATTTTACAATGTCATTGTGACCAAATTAACCAGCAGCATGATGGTTAATAGATTATATATCATTAGCAAAACTGCACATCTTTCTTGGCATCCAGAACTATAAGTTTTCTAAATGTATTGGAAAAATTTGACAATTTCTTGCGGATATCTTAATATAAGAATGCTGTACAATGTATTTTACAAGCTTTAAAAAGATTCTTTATGAGAAAGGAGTTTGGACTACAGTGTAACTCCTGGATTTAGAAAAGCTAGGGCTATGAGATCTTCAGTGGGGCTATGACGATTTGAGAACCAGAAGTAGTGTGGTCTCCCAGATTTTTTAGCCATAGCCTCACCCCTGTAAATGTGCAGATTACTGTAAATCCATAATTTCTGATACAGTTATTTTAGGTCTGGCCTTATCAGAGATATCAATGATAGGTAATGTACATCTCTTGAATTCTGTACATTTCATCTTCAGGTGAAAGGTGTGTGGATTTCTCTGCGAAGTACACAAGTTCGTGGATGGCCATGGCGGTCCTGGGCGCCCTGGCATGCAGCGCGGGCGACACCTTCGCCTCGGAGATCGGGCCTGTCGTGGGCAACAGCGAGCCCTGGCTCATCACAAGCTTCACCCGTGTGCCCAAAGGTAGGTGAACCCTTAAAAAGAGAATACCCTAAGAAACTATTTGGTCCTATGTTTTGCTCATGGTTTAATTACCCAAATTATCAGGCCGCCTTGGCCACTACTGGTGTCAAGGTATTCAAGGTTTTAACCCTTATGCTGGTAGTGGCTAATTTTGCCAATACCAAATGTGATGCAAAAAAGCTGAAAAATGACTGAACCCTGGGTACTCATCTGAGAGAAGTCAGGCAGAGCTTACTTTTGTGAAGAACTTTGGAATTAAGCTTCATCCGTATTCCTAAAGGTAGGGGAACCCTTAAATAATTACGCTGGACATCTAGCGATCAGTGACAATGCCTTGGACCACACAACCATCAGGGCAGGCCTACATTGTATTTTGCATTACAGTGTACTGTTGAATAGGAAATTAATATGAGATGCAAATTAACCAAATTTGTGATTTTGGATTTTTCCGAGATTTTTTATTCCAAAAAGCCAATATTGAAGGCCAATATTCTAATGACAGGAATAATACCTCCAACTTACATTATACCGAACTGACCCCACTGGGAAAAGCTCGGCAGAATAAACCACGCAGATTGATTTCCTATTAACTACAGTATTTTGCATTACTGTGTATTTAATATTACAGGTTTGAATGGCGGGATCTCTCTAGTAGGCTGTATGGCAAGTGTGTTTTGGGGACTGGGGTATTACCTATTCCTGATGCTTTCTCTCACGTGCACCCAGTATTTTGCATCACAGTGTATTTTGCTCTATAACAGGTACAAATGGTGGGATCTCTCTAGTAGGCTGCGTGGCGAGTGTGTTTGGGGGCCTGCTAGTCGGCTTGGGGTATTACCTATTCCTGATGCTCTCTCTTACGCGTACCCAGCTCCATAACAGTCCGACGCAGTGGCCCATCATCCTCATAGGTGGCGCTGCTGGCCTCTTAGGATCCACCATAGACTCCATCCTAGGTGCTACACTACAGTATTCAGGTACTGTATAACTGGTATTTTTTACATGCATTTAATTTTCCCTATTTTCGCGCTCCCCATAATAACGCCAAAATAACATCCTTCAAATAAATTTCCTGCTTTGTCACATTAGGACTTATCATAAATTCTCGTAAATTTAGACCACTCTAGGAATTTGGGTCACTAATCATTTTGCGAAGCAATTAATAGGAAATCTGGGTAACCCTCAATCTATAGCCAGTTGCCATTTCACAAAATATGGACCTAGCTGTAAATCTTGCTGATACAACATCAGGATATTTTCTGAAAACTTGGGCCCCCCTGAACCCATGAAAATTGTATTTTTTAAAGTGTCCCAAACTAATTTTACGGCAACTGTTGAAAGGGATGTAATTTAAGGTTTTTTCAGAAAACATGGGCCACTCTGAACCCATCAAAATCTTAATTATTAAAAAGTGTCCCAAATTACTGAGAATTTACGGTAATTGTTATAAGCGATGTAATTCCTAGCAAAAAAAACCTTTTCTGTGTTAACTATTTCAGGTTTTGACGAGGAGAAGAAGTGTGTGGTAGAGCACCCGGGTCCGGGCGTCGATCACATCTCGGGCGTCCAGGTCCTGGACAATCACAGCGTCAACCTCCTCACCTCCCTCCTCACCAGCCTCATCACGCCCAAGATCGCCATGGAGATATGGCAACAAGTACTCTGATCACACCTTTAACCCTTATGCTGCTGGTGGCTAATGTGGCCACTACTAAATGATGCAAAAAATGTGAAAAAGGACAGAAACCCTGGCATATCTCTATCTCACCGCGTGGAATAATGTGGAAAATAGCAGAAAATTGTTGCAATTTGACGTTACACGTTAGATCGCCATTGGAGATATGGCAACTCATCCTCTGACACTGTTAGCATCATGTCCCTTTCTATCTCACCGCATGGAATAATGCGGAAAATAGCAGAAAATTGTTGCAATTTGACGTTGCCATGGAGATATGACAACTAGTCCTCTGACACTGTTAGCATCATGTCCCTCTGTATCTCATCTCACAGGATAACCCAGAAAAATGCTGCGATTGGCCATAAAAACCAAGGATAGCCATGGTGATATGGCATCATGTCCATTTCTATCTCACCCACACGTAATAACAGAAAATAGCGAAAAATTACTGCCATTTGCTGTTACACCTAAAAACGCCATGGAGATATGGCAGCAAGTCCTCTGACACCTTTAACGCTTACGCTGCCGGTGGCTGATTTGGCCATTTCAAAATGATGCAAAATATGTTGAAAATGAGAGTACTCAGTAACACCTAAGGTCAGCATGGAGATATGGCAACTAGTCCTGTGACACTGTTATCCCTTTTGCTGCTGGTGGCTAATTTGGCCAACTCAAAATGATGTGAAAATTAGATGGTTTAGATGGTTTTCGATGATCCTTGCGTCCTTGTGCTTTGGACAAAAGTAGCCCCAGCATTTGAAGGGTTAGCATCATGTCCCTTTCCATCTCACTGTCGGAATAACACGGAAAATAGTGAAAAATTGCTGCCATTTGACGTTACACCTGGGATCGCCATGGAAAAAAGGCAACTAGTCCTTTTGAAGCCTTTAGCAAATTAGCATCATGTCTAAGGTTAGATACCATTAAGTGGTACCATTGATTTGTTTTTGTTATTGACTTTATGTACTGCTTTGTTAATCTTCACTACAGCTATTGTTGAAGATATTTATTTTTGTTGAGTGAGTGATATAAAGGATGTTGAAATATTACAATGAAATATCCCTGTAAAGATATCTATTGTAATCAGTCATCTGTTATTCCTGTAATGATTTCATAATGATTTATGAAAATATTTGGTTATTACCCCCAAAAAGTCAAAATTGGAAATTCTTCATAGAATTATTTTCCTGTCCTAAAAGAAAGGTCTTCTGGAAACTGCCTGTTCAAAGGTCAGGCCGGACAGGTCCAGGCTAAGTCCCTGGCCTGTGTTCATATTTATGTTATACTTGTTGTATTTGGGAAGTGTGTTTGATACTTGTTCATTTTGATCTATTGTAAAAATGTATACTACATTTCAATTGGGCCTGTTTAGGTTACAAATGATTTGTGCCTTTCATGATAGTTGTTAGAGATGTTATCATATATTTCCAAAGATAGTTTTATTTTTCACATTTCATAAAAATGAAGTGAAGTATTATAATTGGGTGTGCAGATACAGTCAAAATGCATGTCAACTCAAACACTTTCATTCAGACTGCTCTATTAATGATTTGACTCAGACAGGTGGATTTAATAGATTTTTGGGAGTAAAATCTATGAAAAGTTTAACTGCTGAATACTACTAATTCTCCTTTTGTCAGAACCCAATGGAACTCTCAGAATTGTGGTGATATGCATTTTCACTTTGTAAATTTTGTACATAAGCTCAAAATTATATTTATATTTGGCCATCAAATGTCTTTCATTTACTGTACTGAACTAACTGATGTTGGTTTGTGTCATTCCTTCATTCTCTGTGGACCTATTAAAATAGTCCCTGTCATTTGGTACCATATTTGGCCACTAGGTGTCTTAAAGTCCCTGATCCTAAGCAGAGAGGGGAGTGCATAACAGGGGTATCCAAATGTCGCATTACCTCAAAACGTGCGACAAGACAAACCTTTTAATCACTGTTTAAACTCAGGAAGTTTTCAGAATGTATGACCAAATGATTCCGGTAAATGTTTCACTTGCATTAATGAATACAGGTTGTACTTTGAATTTGCGTTAACTCCATATTTTGATACTACCTATCGATTGATATAGGTCTTCATTATTATTACGAAGGCTGATATGGTAATGCCACCTGGTGACTATTTTCCCATAAGGCCCCATCCAAATATCGCATTACTCCAGGACCAATCGTCTGTGCACACGTAGGCCAGATTAGAGACCCCTGGCAAGCCTTCACTATAGTGCATATAGGAATTGGTCTCGCTACATATCCGTTCTTTTATTCATCTAAGATGAGAGCAGACACAATTCTCATATTCTTCCCTCTTCTGCACCACACCCTGTGGGAGGTCCAAAAAGAGAGATAAGAAATAGAAAATGGAGTCTCTGCAGAAAAAGATAGAACGATTCTATGCATCAGTAGTTTCAAGTACACGTGCTATGTGATGTAACATTCCAAAACACTCAATATTTTTTGTTAAAGCATTAAATGCTGTATGAATATTGAATAATTTATGATTATTGAATATATGTGTTTTACTTGCGATATGTAAACTCAAAAGTGGTCAAAGACACATAGGTGCTATCAAGAAATTATCCTAAGGTTATTCCATGCTCTATTAAAGTAGTAGTAGTCCGAAGATGGATTTGAATTATTGATTGGGAAATCAAATTTGAATTGAATGCTATTATGTAAATAAACACAAGGCAAATGAATGCACACCTAAACGGTAGTGCTGGGAATAGTTGGAAAATTTCAGCTTGATTAATCGTCCAAATTTTCGATCGATTAATCGATTATTGTCAATGTTAATATGCTCACTTCCAAGGTTTGGAAGGTTTTTCAATAATCTTTGCATCCTCGTGCATTGGACAAAAGTAGCCTCAGCATTGGAAGGGTTAAGCAAGTAATGTACATAATGCATTTATGAAAACAGAAATACTGTTAACCTCTGCAATTTATTCCATGTGAAAAGAATGCTGGTAATTATGTAATGTTAACGAGGTATTAATCTTCCCGCATTTACCTTTACATTTTTCAGGAAATGAAAGTCCCAGGGAAATATACCCGTTTTACAGTATTTATAATACATGAAAAATGAAAAAGATTAGGCTGTCACAAATGATAGTATAGAATATTTCTTTGGTAGATGGCACTCTGTAATGGGTGAACTAGAAAGATTGATGTGAGAGTATTTCCTTGTATGTTTTTTGTTTATATATCTATTACAGATAATATGATAGTGTATCGTGAGAATATTTACCAGTTAAATAGCATTTTCTTGCCATCAATATCTTTGTAAGTTTATGATTTTGCAGAGGACTTATAGTCCTATATTATGAGCGTATGAAAATCAAACAAATGTCACTTTTGTATTAGATTGATTAATATTAAGCAGTAAACAAAACACTTTTTCAAATAAAAAAAAAAGTTATGTACATAACAGACTCATGAAGTCGCTACAACGCATAACAAAGCTCAGGTGCCTTGTATCTTGCTGTTGAGTAGGTGATGTTAAATATTTTGACGAAAACATCAATAAACATATATTTTGTACTTATTGTGTTCCTCTGTTATTTTTCTCTGGGGCCAGTTATTATGATTATTATTCTCATAACTCATTTTTGACCTGATGTGCAATATGTTAAACAATATGCTGCTGGTGGCTTATTTGGCCAACATAAAATGATGCAAAAAAGCTAAAAATGTGACTGAAATCCTGGCATACGGAAACTCGTCTGAGAGTACTCAGCGAGAGCTCTCCAATTAATACCAACATGATAGGTTTTGTTTTTTTTTGAAAATCATTGCATCGTGCTTTGGACGAATGTAGCCTGGGTTGGGAGGATTAATAAATTAAGACTACAAGGGTGCGTATCACTCACATTGCCGCAATTTTAACAAGGCATACAGTATGGAGACAACCCACAGAAACAATGGAGGAACTGAGAGACACAACAATGTCTTCATTCAAAATACTGTTAATCTAGGGCTGGAATCAGTGAGGATCGACTGCCCGGATCGGTACTCAGCCGCCGATCAGAACTGACATTTCCAAGAGCTAGGTATCGATACACATTTATGAGAAGCCAGAATAGAAATGGGCATTCTTAATTGTTTTATTACCCTTTCAAGAGGCTCCAGGCGGTTTACTGCCTGTTAATGACATCCTAATGACAGCTTCCCGGCAAGCCATGAACGTGACCTAGATCTGCCAAAATGGATGCATTTGTTTCAAACAACCGGTGCACCGCATCTTATAGCTGACAATATATGCCAGTGCTATATCATGAACCGGTTTGGATGGGGGCTAGCAATTGCATGCGCTTTCAACAACCGAGCACACAAAATATCTACGAAGATTTCACGCCCTAGAAGGGAAAGAAATCTGGCATATGGACTCACAAGAAAGAGAAAAGCCTGAAAAGATAAACTAAAAACTACCTATAGCAACATATACCTGATATACCTTTATTGAAATGCTCACATGTCAGAAATTTTCAGTAAAGGCACGTCATACAGGCAGAAAATAACAAATCCGCAACACAGAGTTGAATTAGTCGTATTACACCTAATTCAGGCTGTTTTATTATATAGATCATAATTTTCCTCTGAGAGACCAAAACAACGCTAAGAATCGGAATCGGAATCGAAATTGGTATAATTTCAGAATCGGTTCGGTTCGACATTTTCCTCATTGATTCCAGCCCTATGTTAATCCTCCGTAATTTGGTACACTTTTTAATAATTGCATTTTTTATGGGTTCTGGGTGGCCCATCATTTCTGAAAATACCTTGTATCACCAAGATTTAGAGCTAGGTCCATATTTTATGAAATAGCAACTGGGGAAAGATCGAGGATTGCCCAGATTTCGCATTAATTATTTTGCAAAATAATTATAGTGGCCCAAATTCCTGGGGTGGTTTAAATTTATGAGAATTCACGGTAATTCTGTGTTAATCTTATGCTTGGCGCCATTGACCTTTTGGGGAGCGTTAAAGATGAAGTTCAAAAACAAGATTTTAGGAAAAAATGTTTATTTAATACACTTTGTTAACCTCACAACAGTATTTAGTAGTGCAACTTACATGTCATAACAAAATATGCACACCTTCACGATCAAGTTCTCAAACCACAATCTTCAATAAGAAAGGGGTCTTTCCCTTTTCCTATTCTCATAATGTCAGAAAAAATAGACAAATCTAGATCAACATTAGCATTACAGACCCAGGGGTTCTAAGATTTAGCTAACAGTAGACAAAATTCTAATGACCTAGACTCTGCAAACCATTTGGTGAATATTTACACTATTTACACGTTTTACTCTTCCGTCGTACCAAATCTTGGTAAATACTACCCACCTTAAATATAACTCCTTTCAACACATTTTCATAATTAACCCTTATGCTGCTGGTGGTTAATTTGGTTAATACAAAATGATGCGAAAAAAGCTTGAAAATTACTGAAACCCTGACAAATGGGTACTCATCTGATAGTACTCATCAAGAGCTTTCTAATGCATACCAACATGGCAGGGTTAAAAAGGTTTTCGAAGATTTCTGCATTTGTGTGTCTTTGAAGAAAGTAGCCCCAGCATCGAAAGGGTTTTAGGAAATGGCCCATTGGCAATGATTAATGTTATAGATGGTGACACAACCATAATTATGCTAAAAGCTGGTGTTACCTTAGATGAATAAAAGAATGGATATGTAGCGAGAGACCAATTACTATATGCTCTATAGTGAAGGTCTGGCTATCCCAGGGGTCGCTAATCTGGCCTCAGTGTGACGTCACTAGGAGGCTCTACCGAGAAAGCTGCACACCAACATGCGCAGAATGTAATTTATGGGCTATTCGCCACAGCCTGGTTGTTATAAAGGTTGACCGACTGGTTTCATATCCACTTGTTTTATTCATCTGTGTAACTAGACTCTAACAATGCTCAAAAATACCAATATATTGTTTACCTTTTTAACCCTTATGCTGCTGGTGGCTAATTTGGCCAATACAAAATGATGCAAAAAAAGCTGAAAAATCCTGAAACCCTGGCATATGGGCAATCACCTGAGAGTACTCAGTGAGAGCTATCTAATGAATACCAACATGACAGGGTTCAGATGGTTTTGAAAATTCTTTGCATCCTTGTACTTAGACGAAAGTAGCCTCAGCATTTGGAAGGGTAATAATTCTTGCTTTATTTGCAAATCATTCTTTTGTCTATCATATGATATTAACAGTAGCTCTAACCATGATCATGGTAAAACTGTTCACGATGATGCTTGAATATAAAATCTAAACTGATAATATATTGTATGGACTATCTCGTTTTAATACAAGCATTTCGCCTAGTTTATTCACACACATATTCACTCATCCTATCCCATCTAATCGAAAGCAATCATATCATAATCTAGAGATAAAACACACTCCCTATATATAAAACCTTTGCTTCATAGATCAGTACAGAATGACTCATTAGTTACCGAAGATAAATATAGATGGCGCCACCTAATTAACACATAACACGCTTTTTCTGCTTGAACAAGCCACATTCAGTTTATGTCCTGTGTAGTGGCAACAGTAACCTGGTGCTTATTGCAATACTGTAAATTCTCGGTAATTTGGGACACTTTTTAATAATTACAATTTTTATGGGTTGAGAGTGGCCAACATTTTATGACAATATTAACAAAGCAGATTAATATTTGTCCATACTTTGTAAAATAGCTACCAGCTATAGACCAAGGGTGGTCTCTATTTCCCAATAACCATTTTGCAAAATAATTATAGTCGCCAAAATTCCTAGGGTGGTCTAAATTTCCGAGAATTTACGGTACGTATACAATGAGCAGTCACAGAAGGCTCACCTTTACACCATTCTATAGGAGTACCCGCATCTCAGAAACCAATGACTGGAATACATTAACAGTTCTCAAGATGTAACTTAACATCTTCAAGGATCAGAGATTCTTAAAAATGAGTACAAACATATCAGAGTAAGAAAGCAAGTTGTACTAGCATAAAAGGTAGATTCCAAGCGGTATAATATATTTACTCAAACACCCAGAGCAGATTTGACTTCTCTCTTAAAAACACTGCAAAAACCAAGTTATTCAAAGATACCATGCAAAATCTGCATTAAAACAGGAAATATAAGTCTGTTTCCTCTCAGTATCATGTAATAATGATCATTTCTATAAAAGCAGGTCTAAGCACAGACTTCATGCTTTTAAAATAGGTACATCACTTAAAGGGCGATCACAGACATATGATTGCACTGTTCATGGTAGGAACGCTAGGTAGTTCAAAGTTTAACCCATTCTCACCTGGACATCCCCTTTAATAGTAGCAAATGATACTAATAGTATCATTTGCTTGTTTGAGGCATAGTCTTAGTCAGCTGGGCGTATGGGAACCATGTGGATACCCAAAACTTCAAAAAACACCCTTCGGGACACTCCAATATTTTTGTGAGGAATTTCTTCAAATGCCGAGCATTTCAAGCATATAATTGTATTTTCTTCACCTCAATATAATTCCCATGGCATTGTATATGGACATTATGCTTTGGGGAGACAAAGGTTTAAAGAGAGACTTTTCCTTTTCTCCTCATAATAACTAAAACCTTTGGTCGGAAAAAGATGTGACTATTTTGGGATGCCACAGTCATGAATGGATTATGCAATAAATAAAATGTATCATTTCT
The DNA here is from genome assembly GCA_963942565.1 of Maea johnstoni. NCBI lineage: Eukaryota > Metazoa > Annelida > Polychaeta > Spionida > Magelonidae > Maea > Maea johnstoni. The sequence continues at coordinate 31,126,029 of OZ012696.1, forward strand.
CTTAGATTCCTAGGCAGGTAAAATGTGCAGAGATTCTTAGAAGTATTATTCGGTAAGACAACAATAACAAGAGTATTTAGATTCTTTACCCTTACCCTGCTGATGCTAATTGTGCCATTACAAAATGATGCAAATAACCGGAAAATTTTCTGAAACCCTGGCACATGGGTACTCATCTGAGAGTACTCGGTGAGAGCTTTCTAATGAATACCAACATGACAGGGTTTGGATTTCTTTAAAAAGTTTTTTGCATTCTTGTGCTTTGGACAAATGTAGCCTCAGCATTGGAAGGGTTAATACATGCCTCTTCATACATGTACGTACTTCCTCTCCTTCCCTACCAAGTTAGCCTAAATACCTGAAGTAATGAGGCCTGAAAATCAAGTCCACTGACCATAACCAAAGTCATTTACGAAGTATCAAAGATATTGACATGAATTCTGATCTTAAATACTAAACACAAAAACAAAACTGAGGGGATAATGAAAAAGGAAAATGAATTTCACATTTATGGAGATGAGATATTTTTACAATATTACATGGGTCTTAACAAGACACATTGATGCTGCCAGAATATCATGTATACAGTGCTGCACACACTGAGACAAACACTTCCAAGATAAACCTTTTACATACCATCCCCTCAGGTATATATAAAATACCTGAGTATCTATAAATCAACTGAAGGAATATTCATATATATATATATATATATATATATATATATATATATATATATATATATATATATATATATATATATATATATATATATATATATATATATATATATATATATATATATATATATATAAATATATATATATATATATATATATATATATATATATATATATATACATATATATATATATATATATATATATATATATATATATATATATATATATATATATATATATATATATATATATATATATATATATATATATATATATACATGCACTCAAAATACAGTTATGTATATACATTAATATTGTACTACTTCATCCATATAATTATCAAGTACTGTAAACCCCTTTATAATCCAACCTTTATGCTGACCACATATACCACTGGATCGGAAAGCAGCCATTCAAGTAAGTGTATCATGAAGAGTAACATAGTTGTGTAACTTGAGTTTCACAGATTCTATTAACATGTATTTGTTACCCCTTTTGCTGCTGGCCAATACATAATGATGCAAAAGACCTGGAAAATGACTGAAACCCTGGCACATGTGTACTCATCTGAAAGTACTCAGTGAGAGCTATCTAATGAATACCAACATGACAGGGTTTAGATGACTTTGCTTCCTTGTGCTTTGGACAAAAGTAGCCTTAGCATTGGTAGGGTTGAGAGTATTAGTGTCAGCCTACTTGCTATCCATTGAAAATGCTACAAAGTTAAAAGGCTAAGATATATGAAGGGGTTTACAGTGTAGACGCACAGCTTAATCTGCACATTTCTCTCATTCAACTACCGTATTTGACAAATCCACAAAATTTTACTGTAAAATTTCCATAAAGCATCTGATTTCTTGTATGTTTCGGAGCAATCTTTTAAATATTTAAAACATGCCTCATCTGTGAAAAATGAGCCACATCTGTAAAGGAAATTTCTCATTTTTTACTATTTGAAACATGCCAAATTTGAAAAAAAAACATAATTAAATGTCAATTTTCAATTGTTCATCAATCATTTATGAGACTGCTGCATCCTCTCCATGGCTCTTGAGTAAAAAATTGCCGAAGAGGACTTCATATCTGCTACGATTGGTTAAATTCTTGGACGTGACATAAATGGACAGCCTTTCCACTGAGAGAGAGGTCACCATTCTAACCCTTTTGCTGCTGGTGGCTTATTTGGTCAACATGAAATTATGACAAAAAGCTGAGAAATGAATGAAACCTTGGCAAATGGGTACTCATCCGATAGTGCTCAGCAAGAGCTTTTCAATCAATACCGACCTGACAGGATTAAGATGATTTTCAATTTCTTTTTGCTTTTTGTGCATTGGATGAAAGAAACCTCAGCATCTATAGGGTTAATGATATAATGGGAAACTTATTGCTGTCATCATTGCAATACAGATACAATACCGTCCAACATACAAAAATAAGCCGGAGAGACCAGTCAGAGTGATGGTACTCCTTGATGTTAAATTTTGGCAATAGGTGGCGCTAGTTGTTAAATATAAACATGTCCATTCTGCAAGATCATGTAAGCACAGCAGAGATTTTCCCTCACTCCTTTCTCTTCCGACCTGGATAGTTCATTTGGGCTCGGTTGGATAAAATATCTATACCCTTATGTTGGTGGTGGCTAATACAAAATGATGGAAAATAACTGGAAAATGACTGAAACTCTGGCACATGGTTACTCATATCAGAGTACTCAGCAAGAGCTTTCAAATGAATACCAACATGACAGGGTTTAGATGTACTTCAAAAATGTTTGCGTCCTTGACCTTTGGACGAAAGTAGCCTCGGCTTTGGAAGGGGTAATATTCCATGATTCTTTTAGATTTGCATTAAAGGCGATGCTGTACAGTGGCTGTGGTTATCTTTTCTGAATACAGAAGGTCAACAGTTACAGCAGGGCAGATTTCCAGTAAGGTGTCGCCTTGTAAGCAGATAATATCCATAATTTCTCGCCTTTAGATCAAACGTAGATGAAGAGAACCGTGAATTGGTCACCACAGACCAATTACCATAGGGCCCATTGTGAAGCCCGAGACACACCTAATCTCGCCTCAGTGTGACATCACTAAATGACTGAAGAATGAGTGCCCTCATATTTGTTTACATTATAAAGGAAGTTGCTAATGCACATGCGCATAAAGCACCTCTTGAGTGGTTCTCATTAACACTTAGGCCAGGAGTTGTGCCGAGGCTGTTGAGCAAGATCTGCTGGTTGCATATCCGGCGATTGACATTCGTGGATCAAAGAATGCCTGGATTATTTTTTTTTTCTCCACAAGAGGGCAACTCCGAGGTGCAATGCCCTTCTCAAAGTGCCAATTTTGGCGAGTAAATTTCTTGGATTTCAGCTTGATATTCCGTTAAAAAAATTGGTGATAAAAACAAAACAGTGTGATGTTCATTTTTCCTACAGAGTGCAAAAGTGTGCATCATGTTTATTCCGTATATCACCTGGACTGTGAACAGTGGAGGGGTGTATCTATTTTCTCGCCAGTGCTGCAAAAGCTGTAGTTCATAATATTGCCACTAGGCGGCTCTGTAGTGCAGCAGCCATATTTCCCCCCATATCGCCTGGACTGCGAACCATGGAGGGGTGTATCTATTTTCTCGCCTGTGCTGCAAAAGCTGTAGTTCATAATTCTGCCACTAGGTGGCTACTAAGGCACTTGTGTGAGCGTGGTCTGCGTGCTCTCCATCTCCGCGGCTGGGTCGGCTGTGGCGAGATGAGTCAGACTTCTCATCGCAGGCGAGAGCTTGTGCTGAATACTTTGTATGTAACTCTGCGAGAAAAAAAAGAAAACAAGTTTTAAGATATTTTACAAATTATAATATTCTAAGCTCTTCATAATAGGTCCATTTGACAATTACTATTCAATTGCATCCTTACCTATAAAGTGTATGATTTATATTTCTCCTTTAAACATTTTCCTAGACATTGAAAATAATCTGGACTCTGGGGAATATCCTTAGGCCTAATGGATTAGTATAATATAGGATCTAGGATCTATTGACTACTTTATGGCATTTTGAAGAATATGGCATTTTGAAGAATACAAACCCATTTACTGTATCAAGAAGAGAGAAGTAAGTAATATTAAAATATCATATTTCTATCAAAATGCATTGGTTGCCTGCAAGTTAGAAACAAAAACCAAAAGGCCCATCAAAAAACGATCATCGTTCTATTAGGAAATGTACCAGATATGGGAATAGTTCTGATTTATTCCTACAGGGGGCAGTAAAGTGCTTGCGTTTATTTGCGGCCTAATCATTTATTAATGCCTCTCCCCCCAGCGGGTCAAATTTTATCCTCCGTTGCTGGAGCTCGATGGAACAATCGTCTCTGGAAGAGTCTAAATCACCGGGAATATTACCCAGTCCATTCGGAAAAATATAAATCACGCTCCCCACGAAACCTCTGTCTCCTGCGAACTTCCTGCCGATTCCGAGAAACCCTCGAAGGACCCTCGAGGGACCCTCGGGTAGACGGCTGTAATGTAATTACACCCCTATTGATTAATGAGATATCGGAGTTGATTCCCTAAAACACCAGTCTTATTGAGGATAATGAAGACCTTCATTGTTAATGCACAGGTAATTACTAGCAATTAGATTGGTTTGATATTGTTTCTTTTTATGATAAGGAAATTAGACAAGTACACATTACCTATTTAATTTGCCAGCATTTACAATTGAAATAATATGTTAATGTCAATAATAATCAAGGATGATTAGTTTATTTTTATGATTAGGAAATTAGACAAGCACACATTACCTATTTAATTTGCCTGCTTTTACAATTCAAGAATAATATGTAGATGTCAATAATAATCAAGGATGATTAGTTTCTTTTTATGAAATTAGACAAGCACACATTACCTATTCAATTAGCCAGCATTTACAATTCTGGAATACTATCTTAATGCAGGAACAATTAATGAAATATCATCTATTGTTCCTTAATGTCAATAATAATCTAGGATGATTTGATAATCATGTTTAAGAATCATCATCTGTTTATGTCAATAAACATTAGCGAGAGGTCTTGATTTTCTTAGCAAACATAATCAGTCCATTCATGCTCATGATGTCTAGAGGCTCTGATACTTTAAAGATGGGATATTGATGAAAGTTAGTAATACCCCTCTATTTTATCATTGTTGTTATCTTCAAGATGTTGTTTCTGCTTTTAATTTTACTGATAAGTGAATGCGATTGTTGCTTATGTTTTTATCTTTTCTTTTATTGTTTACTAGGTAATATTATGAATACTAAATAACCACAAAATAATCAACCAAAAGTTTAGGCCAACAGGGGCTTTTAAGTAGGGAATATTTGCATAAATACCAGACATCCATGAACCCAAAATGGCATCATAATCAAAGTGAATGTCTTGGGGTTTGATCAGAGAGAATACAAATGGTGTGATGTTTTTTTTTTGCGACATAACCTAAGGACCCACATCCTGTTGCATGCAACATACGATGTCGATGCCCCGAGTATTTGATGCAGTGAGTCACTAATGTCTGTCTGTTCGTCTCTGCGTTACCTGGCCCGGGATTCTTGTCAGGTAACGGCAAGGCGTGCGGCCGAGACGCGCCTTTCTACGGAATCCATTAGACGCGGTTTTTATCGCATGCAGTGCTACGCAACACCTAATGTACCACCTTTATGGCGTGATGAATGTCTCGCAAATATGCAAATATTTCCTCAGTAAGGCTATTTTTTACGTGTTTATTGGCTCTTATGGATTGAGATGCATGGGTTTGCTCACACCGCTCTAAGAGTGTTCTGACTCTGACACACCCTCTAAATGTTTCTTATGGTAAAATGTAGGCCCAGAAATTGAGAAGGTATGGGGTATGTAGAAAATTTGTTTATACTAATTTTACAGAATAATTTGAACGTATTTTTCTAGTTTTTCCCCATATTTTCTTTTTTGGTGGTTACAGAATCAATCTACTTTTCATAATTGTAAAAATCTTATAAATTCGATTATACTCAATTTTCTTCAAGTTAACTATAATCCATGGACAAATTAGAAAAGAGGGTAATGAATTTGTAAGTTTATATCCTTTTCAATGGCTTTGGCCAGTTGTGATCAGATTCTCAGGGGCCCAAAAGAAATTCCTGTTTATAAAAACTACCTCAAGAGCTATTTTGGTACCAAACACAGATCATATTCACATTTCTTATATAAGTATAACCTCGACCATCAACCAAAGTGTTTTGTGTCTATGAACATTGTTTAAGGATATCATGTCTTACTTTATTAAGTAAAAGCATGTTTATGGTTGTAATCTTAATACATGTATATTGTAGTCTGTCTTGAAAAATAGACAGCCCCAAAATTTTATAATTTGCCAATTTTGGGCATCCAGTTTCTTAATTCTTCTTAAGACCCTGGGTGAAAGGATGAAAGCAATAAACCCCCAATATACTGGAAAAAAATTAACTTTGGAGATAATGAAAATATTCTTAAAATATCTATCTATTCATTTTTCTCATATTTGGCTAGGGATCAATGCAGTATCTATTCAAATATTCTCATTTTTTAGAGAAGAAAATGAAAATAATTCTACAATATATATTCATTCATATTTTTCATTTCTAACTATAGATTACTGTAGTATTTATTCAGGTACCCTCATCTTTTAGCTAGAGTATGAACAGCTGTAATGTTCAGGTGATTCAAACAGGCACGCCTAGAATGAGTCAGATGCTGATGATGAAGTCATGTCTGACAATGGCTGAGAGAAAGATAACGCTATCGGCAGGTGAAAAAATAGACAACAACTCGGATGACACAACAATCATGCAATAGTAGCAGGAACAGTCTATGATATCATACTGTTCCTGATAATAGACAAGAATCTATTCAAATACTGTAGTCAGCATGAATGACTGTGAAAACTATCGATTTTTATTTATGAGTCTATATATCGAATGTATTTAATGTACAACCTCTATTTCTCAGTGTAATAACAATATGGATCTACATATCTCTAAATTATTTACTAACCACTGGGAGCTAGCTAATAAATATGGAAAAGCCCAAACAATAGTTACTACCCAAATCTATTTTGCTAAGTATTCATTTCCATCAAAAAGTCTATATCAAATAAATAATGTACAGTACAAAATTTCTAATCTATAATTTGAATTAATAATATCAAATCATATTTAGTGTGTGATTTGTTTTAATCTCTGCTTTCTCAGTGTATCCTTGGAAAAATACATAGGATTCTCTGATAATTGACGTTTTATCAATAAGTTTGATATTAAGCAAAAATTTGTTAATAATCAGTTCAAATTGCTTTTGGACCAAAACATCCAAATGAACGACAAACCTTTGCTTATATTTGAACTTCTATTTTACAGAAAGTATCTCTTTTAGGTTTTTTTTCCATGTATTGAGTTACAATTTTCTTTTGGCAACATTTTGATGTTTAAGGGACCTGGTTGAAATATATTGTTTCAAAATTGACCCTAAGATTTCAATTCTTAATCACCTTATTCAGGAAAATGCAAACATAATAATAATAAAATTTTGACAAAATTTGATCATCAGGTTAGGAGTTATAATTTTATGATTATTATTCAATGTGAAGAACTGAGTAGTCAATCTATTTCTATAGAAACATGCTGCTGAGGGGTGTATGAATATGTGTCAGGACAAGAAAGAGTGCAGGCGGTGAAACAACAGTATTACTATGACAACACAACAAACATGCCAATACCAATACATGACCATATCTATGTGAAGTGGTTCCAAACCCAGAGAAATTCTAAGTGACTCAAACAGCCATAATACAAATAAGGGACAAAAGGGTTTGATTAAATCTTATCTTAACCCCGCAGTGGTAAAACGATAGTTTACAGACTGAGTAAATCTGTCATTGACTCACAGAGTGCACTTTTCAAAATATAATTTGACTTTTTGGGATGTTAAATTTGTTCATATAATGAAAGAAAGGAATTATTTCAAATGCTAATACAGCATAGAATATAAATCTCATTTTCTAGATATGGTCATGTATTCTTAACTTTATGTGTGCTAGGTGCTTTACAACAACTAAGTTCTACAAACACTGCAGCTCACTAGTTAGAGGAGGATGAGGAGAGAGAGAAGAGGAGGAAGAGGAGAAGGATGGGGAGGAAGAAGAGGAAGAAGAGGTGTAGGATGAGGAGGATGAAGAGGATAAGGATAAAGAGGAGGTGGAGGAAAAGTAGGAAGATGATGATGATGAGGAGGAGGAAAAGGAGGAAGAGGAGGTGGATAAGAGGAGGAATGTGGTAATGGTTATGATGATGATGATGATAATGATGAGGATGTTGATGATGATGATGATGATGATGACAATGATTAGGATGTTGATAATGATAATGAGGATGTCGGTGATGATGATGATGATGATGAAGAAGATAATGAGGATGTTGATGATGATGATGATAATGAAGATGAATGATGATGATGATGACAAGGATGTCGATGATGATGATGATGATGATGTTGATGAAGATATTGATGATAATGCCGATGAGGATGACATTGAGAAGGATTGTGATGATGATAATGGTTGTGTCATGGAATAGGCATTCGGAGGTAATGAAAATTGCCGTTACATATGACGTTTGAAAATGACATCTAATTCTATTCTCCAAATGTTCCTTAATATTTTACATTATTCTGATGACACTGCTGACGAGTATAGTTAGATAATAATGATGCTAATGGTGACAGATTGAACACGAGTCACAGGGACATGGGTACTATCGCCCTTCAGAACCATCGAGAATTAACATTGACCACCCTCCGCACATATTCAATTTTTAAAGAGAATATGTTATAAAATGAACGATGAAAAACAAGTATGATGAAAATATTTTGATGGATAAATAGAAAACTAGTTGTGAATGTTAAATTATTTTTAAAAATGTATCATGAGAAAAAATAAAATAACAATGAAAAAAATATTATTAAAAATATCTTAAAAGAAAAAGTCCATTTCAGAAATAGCCACGATCAAATACATGAAAAAAAATATTTAAAATATTACGGCCAGACAAACAAAGGAATATGATAGTTGAAAGAGGATGAATGAAAAGATGTGAGTTAATCCTTCCAATGCTGAGGCCAAAGCACAAGGACGCAAAGATTTCTGAAAACCATCGAAAACCCTGTCGGGTTGGTACTCATTGGAAAACCCTCGCTGAGCACTCTCAGATGAGTACCCATGTGTTAGGGTTTCAGTCATTTTCCAGGTTTTTTTGCATCTTTTTGTGTTGGCCAAATTAGCAACCAACAGCACAAGTGCCGCTGGTGGCTAATTTGGCCAATACAAAATTATGCAAAAAACCTGAAAATGACGGAAACCCTGGCAAATGGGTACTCATCTGAGAGTACTCAACGAAAGCTATCCAATGAATACCAACATGACAGGGTTAAGATGTTTTTCAAAAATCTTTGCGTCCTTGTGCTTTGGACAAAATTATCCTCAGCATCAAAGGATTAAGTCGAGGAAGATTAGAAAGATTAGTGAACACGCTACCTGTTAGGCTGACTATCGCTCACATCACACGTATTGATCGTCGACGAACGACCCTAAGCTAGCTTTCTCACCTGAGAGGTCGATGGGGTCATACCCACCTGGGAGATCACGTCTCCGTTACATCGTCGCACTTGGTACAGGTGGCGGTAACGGGAGTGCTGCGTGTCGCGGCGTTCCTTGGCGCGAACCCGCTGCAGGTTCACCTTCTTCATCTTCTTGTTGTTCATCACTGAGAAAAAATGAAATATATCGGAGATTAGTGTGATTATAACAATAGAACAATCATTCATTCTTCCATATTCCCCATTTGACCGCACAGACCCCAATAGGACTGTCATTGATACAACAAATATCGATCGATTGAAATAATTTTTCCAATTAATTCAAAAAAATATTTTAATTGTTATGCCAATTAATAAATTGTAGAGAAAACACATTTTTTTACGCCTTCTACACCATTTGTTTGCCATTTTGAGCCAACATTAATAAGAATTTTGAATAGAAATTCAAGTATTCCACCAAAAAATGTTGAGAAACCATTCATTGTCTTTGCATTGTGAGAATCTTAGGAACCTAGCAACAAAAATATAGTGTGGAACTTGTGAAAATATTTTGTTACAAAATCGAATTGAATAAAAAAAGTCAATGATCGAATCGAAAAAATGTGGATGTCAACGACAGTCCTAGACCCCAAATAAGCGCACAATGGACAAAAAAGTGCATTCAAGCTCATAGCGTGCAAGCGTTTAAGCATTCATTTTTCCAAAACTTCGAACACTCTAACTTCGTTTTGAATTGCTTCTGGAGCTTATTTTCATAGCAAGAGAGCTGACAACTTGCTGGTCATTTAGTTTTCGTTTTCGTCCCTAGGTGTAGCCTTTTTACAATTATTATTGATTGCCAGTTTCATAATGAACAAATCATTAAAAAAGAAGCAACTGATTAAGCTTCGATTATAATCAATGGTCGTCCCACCACTAATTATCGTTCCAATTTCAAGAGCAAGCCACAACCAACAACATACTGAACCCACAAGAAAATTATCATTTCAACATGCTTGACACAAAGCTTATGACAAATTAATATGCAAAAAATCACCAGGTAAGCATTTGTATCCAGGCATATAAAAGTACAAACTGATACTGTAGTGCGTGCAAGCAGGCAGATAAAACGATTATGCATTCCGCCAATATAAACAACAGGATAAAACAATAATGCCACTATTATACATGATATACATAATGCCAATAATGACAAATATAAAAGATACCCATCCATAAAAAGATACCCATCCATAAATAATAGAAAAGGAAAATTCTAAATGAACCTTTCAATAAATGATTGGTCATGCTTGCAGCAAATAAATTCTTATCATGATACACTGTGTTAATATAAATGATACAGTGTGTTCACATAATGATACAGTGTTCACATAATGATACAGTGTTCACATGATGATACAGTGTATATAAATCCATGGTACATGTCAGGAACCTACCCTGGCCATCCGGTCCTCGTTCGGGCGGACCTACCGGTCGGCAAGCAGTAAAATAGAAACATATTCAACCAGCTTACACATAGGGATAACTATTGCAATCAAACGCACCTTCCATGTAGACCTCGTATCAAAAGACCAAATATATGGGACCAGTATCTGTACTACCAAGTGTTGTTCCGATTATTAGATTAATTGGAGATCTCACTATTTTCACTTCCAGTTCTGATGATCAGTTCCAATTTTCGAAGACAAATTTATTTGCATATGATTAAAAGGCCTACTTTCTGTTTTTCCTATCTATGTTTCATTAAAAGATATACTGTCTGATGCACATGGGGAAGGGTCTATGTGCACGAAAAACATCTGATCGATTCATTGGTCACTCTGGTGGAACGATGATCAGTCCTCAAAATTTGTACCGATTCCCAACACTAGCACTACCCCATAGGAAAATACACTATAAATTTCACCAGTAAGTTAGAATCGCCTACCTTAAATGAATAAATGCATAGTTGGCCATATTTCCAGGGTAAAATAGTGAAGCTCTAAGGGGCTCGAAATGTTTTTTTTCAGTGAGCCCAATTGCATCTTCAAAAGCTACTCAAAGGTGTTGTGTATAGAACAAGTACTTCTTTAGGCTGCCTGCAGAAATCTGAGGGAGCCCTAGGATAATTCAAAGGAGCCCAGTGGCCCTGCACATAGCCTGAGGAGTAAGTTTACACCTGATGCACATCCCAGGGATGGACATCACTGGGTTGATGAGAGTGCACCAAACCACTCTCTGTTATACCAAAATAGCAGAGCTTGTGGAATGAGAGTGTCAGTCATCAGAAAACACTGGCCCTGCACATAACCTGTGGAGTAATTTCATCCCTAGTACACATCCCAGGGATGGATATCCCTGGGTTGATGAGAGTGCACCAAAGCACTCTGGTTTAACCCATCTGCTGCTGAGATCACTTTCGTCCAATGCACAAAAAAGCAAAGAAAACATGAAAATCATTTTAACCCTGTCATGTTGATATTCATTGGAAAGCTCTTGCAGAGTTGAGTACCTATTTCCCAGGAGTGCAGTCATTTTTCAGTAGTTTTCGCATCATTTTCTAATAACCAAATTAGCCACCAGCAGCGAAAGGGTTAACATAATAGCAGAGTTGGGTAATGAGAGCGTCAGTCATCAGAAAACACTGGCCCTTCACATAACCTGAGCAGTAATTTCATCCCAGGCTAATTCCCCCTGCATACTGAACAAATTGATAGATTTGACAGGCCAAAGAAATATGGCGGGTTCTGCGCGAAAAACAACCGGTGCAATCAGGGCCCCTGAAAATACTGGCCCACATCAATCACACTAATGACTACAGGTCTACGACTCTTGCAAAGTAAACTCCAACACCACCTCACGACTCATGGTCTTAGCCAGCAGGGTGTCAAGGCATTCTTTGGATACACCAAAACCCTCCAAAATCACCCCTCAGGACACCCAAAATATTTTGTGAGGAATTTCTGGCACCAACATAAATTTCAGAACTAACTTACCATGCCGGGCAAGTAGTTTATGATTTTAACTTGCCCGCCATAATTCTGGCTTGCCCGAAATAAGTTATACTATATGCCAGAATGTCATGTACTATTTCTCATGTATTTAATGATTGTAAAACCATTTTCTTTTAAATTTTGTTGCATTGTTAGCATATTTCTGGGTGTTTGTGCCATTTTTCTACATAAAAAATGTGTAGTGCTCAGAAAATCAGCTTGCCCATTTGGTCAACTGAAATCTAAAATGTACTTGCCAGGGCAAGCGGGCTAGTCGAACCCTGAATTTCTTAAAATGTTACTTTTAAGCATATCATTGAATTTTTTAAGCTTAATATAATTCCCATGGCATTGTATGTGGACATTATGCCTGCTCACATACTCGAGCAGAACACACCTCCTGATTGGTCCTCGTCAGAACCTGGGCTAGGAGTCATGCCGAGGCTCTTGGGCGAGATCTGCTGGTTGCGTATCCAGTGATTGACTTTCTTGATAGCAGGTAGACGTCTTAGTAAAGAAATAAAGTGAGTACTACTTTGGTCAGGCATTTTCAAAATCCTGGCTAAGACCCTAACTCATGGTCTTAGCCAGCATGGTGTCTAGTAGTGGTGGGACGATTGATCGCAAACTCGATTGCTCGGCTCGCTTTGGGCCGAGTTCCGATCAATCGAACTTGCCATCCGTCGCTCGATCTTTGCCGAGCGATAATGAAAATAAACACGACCAGACGGCCGCCATTTTGAGAGATACGTTTCATCGGCAGGATACACTGTTACTCACTTCTGGAGTGGATTACAGTGTATAATCTCACAGAACCAGCGGAATTGGTAAGTAACAATGTTTATATGATTCAGCTTCATTGTATGCATTACATTGATACTTTATTTCAGGATGAAATTGATGCGTAGAGTAGTCTTGCAATCCGTGGTATTCACTTTCAGTTTCATACATTTCGCACATTGATTTCTATCCTTATTTCGGCTTTTATGTTCATTATATTTATTTATCATTACCACGGATTGGAAGTTCAGAATGTTTTGTGTTTTATGAATGCGTAGTTTTGCCGTTATTGCGTGTTTATTAGGTAGCCGCGATGAGGGCAATGAGCTGGCAATCCGTGGTCATCGTAATTCTTGAATTTTCCGTGGCCTCGCGCTAGCTTTCTGTTCTCGTTTTGTCCTTATTTATTCTTTATATTTCTTATATATTGCAAGTCCAAATTGTCTTGCTTCTAGCTACTGTAGTTTGGGCCGTAAAATTGTATTTTTTTTCGTTTTTGGGGGGCTATGAAACAAGTGGTAGTTTACCTCAGGTAAACTACCAAATAATCGATTATAATCGATTAATCGTTCGGCGATCTTGCCGAGCAGTCGAGCGGCAAAATTTCTACGATTCCCAGCACTAGTGTCTAGGCGTCATTTGGACAACGTAACCCTCTAAAATAACCCCTTTGAACACCCAATTATTTTTGTGAGGAATTTCTTAAAATCTAAATTTCAAGCATATAACTGAATTTATTTCCCTCAATATAATTCCTATGACAATGTACAAGGATATTATGCCTTTTTTCAATAAGTTTATACATGTTAATGGTTGAAAACAATTGCCAATTCTGGGCACCCAGTTTCTAAATCCTGGCTGAGATGCTGAGTCATGGGTCATACTCTGAACTATCGGAATCGAGATGAATATCATTGAATGTCACATTAGATTCTTACCTTCATGATGATCAAATCCTTTTCCTGTCACCTTCCACTGCGTAATCGTACCGACCAAAAATGCCAGCGGCCATATCCCTATGATCAACCAACTAAACCAGCAAACGAACGGCTTCGGCTCCGCTTTTATAACGTTCCACACATAGTTCACCATGATAAAAAGTTCTACGTAATAATCCACCGCCACGAGCATGAGGGCCGCGCCGAACATGCTAGTCCCGAGTATCGTACATCCTTTTTGGAAATACAAGCTTAAAATCGCGAAAAGTAGTCCGGCGCCGAATAAGATTCCTATGGGAATCCATTTTGTCGAGGGTTGGTAAAATTGTTCCATTATAACTAGCGCTGCAATCGCGATGAATAATCCAAGATGGAATCCCGTCATGAAAAGCCCGACGTATTGTACCAGCATGGTGATGAGTCCGCAGAGAACACCGGCCGCCACGGCGACACCTATTTTCCCCTCCAGGGGCAGGAGATTCTCCTCCAGGCAGATGAGATAGACGACTACGGAGCCGAAGATAAATCCTGTCATGAACATCACAGCTTTGAAAAAACGATACCCTGAAGAAAAAAACGCACAAATATTACAGGTAAAGAAAATATATGGGATATCAGCAGCTTTGTAATTTATATACAAGAGAAGTTGTTGAGTAACTCTAAATCTGAAGATCTGGTTCTTGGTGAGTTTTCTATCAAGAAAGTGACATAAATGATCTAATTACTAATATACGTATGACAAATGTATACTGCATATAAGTATACATATATACAATTATGAAAATGACATATTTGGGTCGTAACATTTAAAGGGTAAGGTATACTCAATGGCATGCTATAATATATTTAGTAGCTTGATAATCACTTTATCACAATAAATATTAGTTCTGTAAATGTCAATGAAGTCTACAGGCTAATGATTATAAATCCCTATTTCAAAAAAATCACAATTGCATAGATATATGGCAATAGAAATATCATGAATACAAATGTTAAACCCAAAGCCCCAAAGTATATATCTTGTAGAGCTGCACTCACAGAGGGAAATCAACTCATGAGCTCCCCACCATTTTAACTCATGAGCTCACGGACGCACATTGTTTTTAAATAAACATTTATTATTCAGCCCAGCAATTAAGAAATGAATACTTACTGATGGAGATTTATCAACATTTACATGTTTATTTCATTTCAAAATGTGCTGTTGAGGTACAGAGGTCAGTATAACACTCAACAATGTTTGTATACACTGGGGATTGTAAACAGGACTTGACAGTGGTAAGCTGTGATAAGAAGGTGTTCTGTGTTAGGTGTTCTGTGGCAGGTTAGATTAGGTGACGACAATAAACCGCGATTTAGAATTCATACCGAAGAATGTGTAGAGTATTCCGAAGACGAAGCAGAGTGCGCAGATGATGGCGGGCGCGACGTCGTAGTTGAGCGCGATCCTCGCGCAGGGATCGCCGCCGCCATTCTTGGTGTCGTTGCCTTCCATCATCTCTAACTGCAAGCCTGTCCTGCCTCCTGCCGCCTTGTTTCCTGAATAGCCTGCAGAGGAGGAATAAAGCTAAATCATTGGATGGCTGGGAAGATGATGGTGTGGAGGAGCTCTTCCTGCCTTATGCTACAAACTGAGCAAGTAAGGAGTTTTTATATATACTTTTATTTTTTTCATTTTTCATTTTTTTTAATTTTAATTTTTTTCCCCATTTTTTTTAATTTCTTTTAATTTTAAACTTTTTTTTAATTTTTAATTTTTTTGTTTTCAAGTTTTTCTAATTTAAAAAAGAAAATTGATAAGAAACTGGCTGGGCCTCTTAGTGAGGAAAAATAAGGGCCCAAAGAAATATTTTAGACACCCAGGAATTACACATATTTAATTTTCTTAGAGTAAATAACTCATAACATGACTGTTTTTGTTATACAGAAAGGATGAAAAAGAATGAAAATCTGAGGATCACCATTGTTTTCTAATATTAAGTTATAAGCAATTTTTTTGAAATGAAATCACAAAAATAGTTATTCTGGGGCATGCAGGAATGAAATGGTTGAAAACAAATTGACGTTCAAACCATGTTGCCATTTTTCTAATCCTTTAGAGCATTACTTGTTAAGGTGAGCAAACGTCTCTTTAATTCTCTGTCACTCAACCATCCAGAGAGCTTGCGAAATGAACATTTTGAAATGGAGCTGAATTCCGATCACATTTCAAGTAATCAATACATGTAGATTTCAATGCGAAAGTGATGCCACTACAAATATGCGCAGCATATGGACATCCGATAGACGTGTTATGCCGCAAGCTCTTAGGAGGAAATGAGATTTCAAGCATATCGTTGATAATTTCAACCAATATCATTAAATGTGTGCTTGTTTTGCAGAAACTTGATCATTTGCTTCCTAGGAAATTTGTTATCATGAAATCAGATATGGACTCGGACATATTTCTTCCTTATCCATCACAAGCAATTTTCAAAAGACCAATAATGATACAATGTGAGATAGCTTCCTACACTTCTCTGAATACCTGCCACCAAGAAATATAGAGTACAGATGTAGAAAGTAAACGGATATTATCTTTACTCTGTTTCTGTTGGATAACCCAATCGTAGTCTTTTATGGCAATAACTAGGCTTTAAGTATCAATTAGGAATATATTGGCATAGAAAGAGTATGTGACTTCACAAATTAATTTGTTATATTCAAACCTTTAATAAGGGCTTACCATTTCTTTTACTAAGGGTTTCCATAAAATGCAATAACATATTATGGGTCTGCTTCTATTTCAACCCTTGCGATGCTGAGTCTACTTTTGTTGAAAGTACAATATTGCAAAAGTATTTGATAATCATCTAAACCCTGTCATGTTAGTATTCAATCGAAAGCTCTCACTGAGCTCTATCAGATGAGTACCAATGCGCCAGGATTCCAGTCATTTTTTAACATTTTAAAATAATTTAATCGCTTTGTCCAGATTAGCCACCAGCAGCGAAAGGGTTAACACTTGTGTATTGTTATGTAATGAATTTTATAATCTGGATTGGAAAATAAACTATTAATCAACAACAACCACTCCCCAGGTTCTACTAGCCCTGTCATCTAATTTTGAAAGATTTAGTAGCTTGGGATACAGGGCTACTAACCTATTATCATAAGATATGATAAGAAAATCATATAACGGTCTCATCCATAGTTGAATAATACATACATGGCATGGTAAAACAATGTACAATCAAGACCATACAATATGCGCAAAGAAGAATATACAATGTCAAAATAAAAATATCATATAAAATCGGTTCCGGACACATCTGTTCTGATGTTAAGCATTTTAGAACAGGTTATGGCACTAAAAAGATGGTATCACTACCTTATATACTGAGTGAACCTTGCTGTACTCACCTGTTATATCTGACATGCTCTCTGTTTCCTTCACTCTCTCCCTTTATTCATCCACTACAGGCTATTTCCCTCCTTCCTTCCCTCACTGTGGAGCATAGCTGGCCAAGTGACTGTCCCCCTCAACTGCAGAGAAGAAAATGCATAAGATAAGAGTGTGTGTATGTGTGAGGAGGGGGGGGGGGGGGGTAGGTAGCAGTAATTATTAGCATAAGGATTAATTACTTGTGAGCATTGCAATCAGGCTAGCAGCTATCAGAGCAGAAGTCACATAGTAGTGGTCATCTAACGGTCATCTGGGATTAGCTGATCAAGGGGGCTGACCAGGCATGATCAGCGACACTCCCTTCTTAACCCTTGTGCTGCAGGTGGCTAATTCATAATTGGTCAATGAATACAACGAACCTGAAAAGTGATTGGAACCAACAGGACAGGGTTTAGATGGTTTTCAAACATCTTTGAAGCATTATCTCATCAAGATAAGCTTACTGATATATACCACAAGAACAGATGGGATGAAAGTTACATGTACTGCTAAATGCCACTCATATACAGCGGTCAATCTGTTCAAATTAGTTTACACTTATCTCAACCAGTAGATAGAGGGCTCTGTTTGAGTAAGAATCCACCAGTGATAGGAGGACCATATGGTGCCATGCATAGGCCATTGACAGTTCTACATAGTCTTAGCCAGCAGGGCATTTGGGCATCATTTGGGCATCATTTGGACACCCAAACCCTCAAAAATCATCCCTCACGACACCCAATTCTGTTGTGAGTAATTTCTTGAAATGTCAATTTCAAGCATATATTTGTTTTATTGCCTTGAGTTTTATCACCTTAATTTAATTCCTATAACATTGTATAAGGATATCATGTCTTATTAGTTATTACAATAAGTAAACAAATGTTTATGGTTGTAATCTGAGTAAATTGTGGTCTTCCTTGAAAAATAGAATTTGCCCCTAAAATTTTCCAATTGCCAATTTTTGGCACCCTGTTTCTAAATCCTGGCTAAGTCCCTGCAGTTCTACAATATGATATTCACATTTTAACACTGTTTATTCTTCTTTGTTCATATTGTATGGTCTCTCATAGGTCAAAGTTGACCGTCCATTGTTTTATCATGCCATGTATGTATTATTTTACTACGGGTGAGACCTTAATAAAAAAATATCTCATCTTAGTACTCTAAGAGGAACATTTCAGGGATGAGATTCCTTATACTCCAGTCCTTCAGCTGAGAAAAAATCTACAGCCACTGGTGACTGACCGGTCTCTCCAGACCCCTGACTGAGGGTCCCCGCAGCACTAAGTAATTATTGTCTTCCCCACAAGTAGGCTAATCTGATATCACCTCACGGAGGGGGGCGTGGCAGGCTACCCTCCCCCAGCAGCCCCGGACACCACACAATCACGTGGGGCATTCGTTGTTTACCCTGTGATGGGCCTGATAAGTCACACAGCAGAGGAGGGGCGTGCCACCTGCACCCAGTAATTACAAACTAAACAATTAGGCACAACACCCCACCAGGGGGCGGGGCAGAAATAGAGGCTTGGTCTTGGGGGGCAAGCTTGAAGCTAGGTTCAATAACATAGCAGATTGTGATGCTGTAAATGGCATAGGTAGAGCAAGCAGTAGTAGTAGAAGTAGTAGTAGTAGCAGTAGTCTCGCTGAGTACTCTCAGATGAGTATCAATGTGCCAGGGTTTCAATCATGTTAAGATGTTTTTGCATCTTTTTGCATGGACCAATTTAGCCACCAGCAGCATAAGGGTTAAGTACGTACCCTTATGCTGCTGGTAATTGTTGGTAACTTGTTAAGTATTGCTATTGGCAGTATGGAAACCTACATGCTGCTCAGTCCAGCTCCATATCTTCTGCCATCTCTCTACATTATACCTTCCAATGCTGAGGCTACTTACGTCCAAATGATACAAAGATTTAAAAAAAACACCTAAATATGATCACGTTAAAACCCTTATGCTGCTGGTGACTAAATTACGCCAATACAAAATGATGCAAAAATCCTGAAAATAACAGGAACCCAGGCAAATGGGTACTCATTTGAAAGTACTCGGCGAGAGCTTTCTAATAAATACCAACATGACAGGGTTTCGATGGTCTTCGGAAATATTTGCGTTCTCGTGCTTTGGATGAATATTGCGTCAGTATTGGAAGGGTTAAGCTGCACTGCGGTACTAATAATCCTACAGTATGTAATTCCATTGCACTTACTAGGAAACTGGGTAACCGACAGATGGGATTGACATTCTATAAGTGCAAGCTCATTTCCATGCTTTTTTTCACCATCACACTCTACTAGTCAGTACACAGTGTGGAAGTGGGATCAATATTAAGTATGTACAAGATGTGGCTACTGGAACTATGGAAACCTACATGCTGCTCAGTCCAGCTCCAAATCTTCTGACATCTCTCTATCATTCAAGAAACTATACTTTGAAGAGCAATTTTCAACTTTGGGGCCTAAAGCATGAAAGTATAATCCTCAAAGCTGAGGACCAGAGCGGAAATTGAATCCTGTATTTGACTGTGTTACCCTCATAAAATAAAGATTATTATTATTATTATTATCATTATTATTATTATTATCATTATTATCATTATTATCATTATTATCATTATTATCATTATTATCATTATCATTATTATCATTATTATTATCATTATTATCATTATTATCATTATTATCATTATTATCATTATTATCATTATTATCATTATTATCATTATTATCATTATTATTAGTACTATTATTACTGAAGTTGCAAGTGAATTCGGCAAAAAAACAGCAATCGGGCAAGCAGAACGAGACCCTAAGATTGCCCTGCTCGGCAAGTAATGTTTTGGGCAGGGTCCTTGCAATGAAACTCACCTTTATTTAACAGATTGGCAGGGCAAGGAAACTTCAGGGGCAGCTTGCCCTGCTCGGCGAGTAATGCTTTGGAACCTATATTGCACCCCGCTCACTATAAGGAAACTGGGTAACTGACAAATGGCATTGACATTGGCATCATTTTGGATTGGCCAAAAATGGCCACCAGCTGCATAATGGTTAAAGAAATAATAATCCGGCCGTATGTAATTCCAATGTACTTACTATATAGGAAACTGGGTAACACACAGATGGGATTGACATATTATAAGTGCAAGCTCATTTCCATGGCTTTTTTCACCAACACACTCTAGTAGTCAGTACACAGTGTGGAAGATGGATCAATACTAAAGAACTTGTGATAGACTGCGTACAAACTCTCTATAGAATACATCCCGCATGACTTAACAGGACTTAACAGTACCCAGCCAACCCAGGTAGTCAGGCGGGGCAAGTTGTACCAAAGATCAGATAGTTCTGCAAGGTATTCAGGTTGCCTGGCCAATTTGATAGCAATTACCTTGATTAACCTTGACATAGAGACGATAAAATTTTATCATTTTTTTTTTAACTGTAGGTTTGATGTTATTTCTGTATATTTTTCTCGCCCATTTTATTTCTGCCTTTACCCTTTACGACATTTCAAAGTTGCTGTCAACTTTTTAGTTATTCAAAAGATCGGTTATGAATTCAATGAATGCCTCTCAATCTTGTCTAATACTAATAAGCATCCCCCCCCAAAAAAAATTTTTTTATTAAATAGTCAAGTCATGCAAAGCGAGGGCTTTTTCAGCTTGCCCGAAATGCTGTTTCTCATGATTAGGTATTCATGACTAACGGGCTATCTCATGTAATGTCGAGCCCTGCTCTATAGAATGCTTGCCGCATGACTTGGTGTTCATGGTGTTTGTATTGTCTGATGCAGTGCATTTACTGCCCTTGCAGTGCCTTTACATTACACCTACTACATGGAGCTAGAATGTATAATCATGCCTAAGGCCCAGGGGAAAACATGGAGTGTCTCTCATGAATCAATAATGCTGAAAAAAATAGATTTTTTCACTTTGAATGTTTGATTACATTTTTTATATAATCTTGTATATATTTTTTTCATTTTATTTTCATGTAATCATCGTATTTAAAAAAATATATATTCTATTAAATTATTTCAGAAGAACTGAACCCTCAGATGGGTTTAGCAGTATGTGAACACAATTACGATAGGACCAACTAGGTCCTGTAACCTCAGATACGTTCTTATCATTCACATACTTCTAGCTAACACAAGAATTGCGATAAAGCTTTGCTACCATTCCTGGCAATGGGCAAAATCAATAAGTCCATATAGTACACTTACAACCTGTGTACCAAGAGTAAATTGGATCTATACCCTCAGATGTATAATTATAATACAATCCCATGATTCTCAATACTAGAGTAATGTATGTATCATAGAAACGCTAAGGTGCTGTGCTTCTAATGCTGTTAACAGGCAAAATCAAAATCCCATTCACTTGTAATCTGTGTACATACTAGACCAAATTGGTGCTTATGATACTAGAGTAATGTGCGTACTATAGAAACACTAAGGTGCTGTGCCCCTTATCTTGCAATAGGCAAAATCCAAATCCCATACAATTGTAACACGTGTACTAGAACACAAATCAGTCCTACAAGCTCAGGTGTGGTATTGTTATGAATGCATGTTTCGAATTCCTCTAGAGTAATGCATGTATTAAAGAGATGCTTAGGTGCTCAGCTGCTTATCTTGTCAATAGGCAAAATCAAAATGCCCATTTGTAGCCTGTGTACCAAGACCAAATTGATTTGGCACCCTCAGACACTCAGTATCATAAAATACAAGCATATAATTCAAAATCCTAGAGTAATGTATGTATCATTGAAACACTAAGGTGCTGTGCTCCTCATCCTACCAATAGGCAAAATCAAAATCACATATACTTGTCACCTTCTGTACCAGGACACAAATTGGTCCTACAACCTCAGATGTTTAATATTGTAATACATGCAGGCCTCAACGCTAACTCAAAATGATACTGGCCCTGTAGGACCAGTAACGCCTAGCATCTGCTGGTCCTGCAACATTTTTACTGGTCCTACATTTTTTCTTTAACATAACAAGAAAGAACATTGCATAAAATTCACCACAACATTTATCTTTATAGATTTTATCTTCATTTATATCAAAAACATTTGGGGACATTCTTGGGGGGAAACTTTTTAACAAGAATGTCTCCAAATGTTTACTGGGCCTGTAGGACCAGTTGAGGTATTTTCTTAATGGCCCGAAGCTGTTTCTGGGAATTTTTACTGGCCTGGGGCCATAGGTTCACCCTTAGCGTCGAGCCCTGACATGCATGTTTTGAAATTCTCTAGAGAATTGCAAATCAAAATGCCCATACAGTTCACTTGTAACCTGTGTATCAAGACCAAATTGGTTCTGCAACCTCAGATGTATAATTACAATACATGCATATAATTCTTAATCCTAGATTAATGTATGTATTATGAAATCGCTAAGATACTCTCCTCCTTATGCTGTTGATAGGCAAGATGCCCAGACACCTCTAAGAAGCACACACTTATAAGATGTCGAGACACTTATAAGATGCTCAGTAAGTACTTACACAAGACGAGCCACAACAAGACATGCTTCTATCGTTTCCTACGGTCCTCGACAAGCCTGCTTCTCTCCTCCTCTCCTGGGGAGTTCCAACTAGCATGTCACAAACAATCAGACGCACTGTGGCGATAGCCTGTCAGAACCACCGATTCCGTCGTCGTCCACGGAATACAACACTGAGGATCGTGTGTGAGCGAGAGCGAGAGCAAAAGATGTTCAACCAGCAATTAACCAGACCCGGCCACTCACACGCAACCGATGACGATGAAGATCAGTGAGGGGGCCGCCCCCTTAAACGTTTGTCCTTGGACCAGATCCCGAACGTAAAGGCGGCTGTTTATTGGGACGCTTGCCCGCAGTACAGTCCATGGTCACCATTCCACATCGGTACCAATCAATAGTAGCTCTCACTGAGCCGCTGAGCCACGCTGGATTGAGGTCAGCCTCGGATAACCCTACCCTCACACAGGGTATGTGAGAGAGCTGACAGGAGCAGGAAAAACATAGTCTTAGCCAGCAGGGCATCTGGGCATCTTTTAGTTACCCGAATCCCTCAACCCTTCCAATGCTAAGGCTACTTTCATCCAAAGCACAAGGATATAAAGATCTTTGAAAACCATTCAAACCCTGTCATGTTGGTATTCATTGGATAGCTCTCGCTGAGTACTCTTAGATGAGTACCCATGTGCCAGGGTTTCAGTCATATTTTCAGCTTTTTTTGCATCATTTTGTATTGACAAAATCAGCCACCAGCAACATAAGGGTAATAGAGGGGTAGTAATGTTTCGCCTAACGTATAAGCAAACCCCTCCTACTTCGCATCCGGAAAACAATTACACTCAGAGATTCAAATTGTTTACCTTACCCAACACTACCTTGGTGGGAACCTCAGAAACATATAAGTATATATAGTTATAAAACGTTTATCGTGCAATCTGGATAACATATGCTCATTTCATACATAATGGTACATACACACATATATATAGTTATAGTAAATATGAGCCAGTCATCCCCACCTACTCCAAAAATATCTACCACATGATGAAGAGGAAGTCAATATAGCAGGTCAGATTGTTGGTTTCCCTATGGCATACCGACCTTGATTGCATACCCTTAGTACCCTCTCTAATGGTAGGAAATGTGGGTACATGAACCCCCAGTCACCCCCACACACTTAGGAGGAAGGAAGCCAAGCCTCTATGTAGTAGTGGGTAGCCAGTGTGATCATTGGTTTCATGTGACAGGCTGGTCATGATGGCATTTCATGGCTATTACTCTTAGGATTGCCATTATCATAAGAGGTGTAACATGCATGCTAATTGCCATTGTGTTTTTCACAATGTGTTTTGCCACTCACTGTTATGGTCAGGTGTAAGCCTATAATGGCAATTACATGCAGGTAGTGCCAATCCTCATCACAATCAGCATCATTAGTCATTATCATCATCATGATCATCATCATCAACAACATCGCTGTCATCATCGTCATCAATATCATCATCATCATCATCATCATCATCAAGATCAATATCATCATCATCATTTATATCAATATCATCATCATCAGGAGCAGTAGCAACAGTGATCATCATCATCATCATCATCATCATCATCATCATCATCATCATCATCATCATCATCATCATCAACAGCAACAAATACATCAAAATTCAATTATCATCATCATCATCATCATCATATTCATCATCATCATCACCATCATCATCGTCATAATCATCATCTAAAGGGAGCAGGCATTGATTAATTGATTAAGATCATATATGAGAATGGCCTAATCGGGATCATAAGTGCAATTGCCAGACCCAGTGCTTAGGCCCTGGGCAAAAATAAATGACTAGCCATGTTTATATTGTCTGACCCCCGTATAAGGGCAAATATAGACTAGCTCCTAAATCAATGAAAGGGTAAGCAAGTATTGAACTAAATAACAGTAGACTAACAGTTCTGAGTCGGTATGCAATGAAAAATAATGGCAGAAGGAATTGCTTCCTACGGCCCGATTAACCCTTATGATGGTGGTGGCTAAGTTGGCCAATACAAAAGACTAACAGTTCTGAGACGGTATGCAATTCAGGTTGAATAAAGAATAATTGCAGAAAGAATTGCTTCCTATGGCCCGGCCTTACCCTTATGATACTGGCGACTAATTGGACCAATACAAAATGATCGAAAAGAATCTTCCAAACAAATGAAACCCTGGCATATGGGTACTCATCTGAGAGTACTCACTGAGATCTATCCAATGAATACCTACACAACAGGGTTTAAATGTTTTTTTTTAAAAGATCCTTCCATTCTTGTGTTTTGGACGATAGTAGCCTCAGCATTGGAAGGGTTAAGGCTGGGTATTAGTTAGGGGAAGGCGGAGGGGATGATTTTTTTGTGAGATAAGCAGGGGGGGGGGGGGGGGATGGTGGCGAGCCTGTATTATAACCTTGTGTAATAACCAAAACATACACAGCCCGAACACGGCACTCATTTATTCCTCAAACACGCGCCCCTGGGGAGCAGTCAGATCTTGTTTCACTCTAAATGGGGCATGATTGACGATAGCCAAGTGGCGAGGCAAATAATCGATACTCCCTGTTTCTTATCCCGGCAAATACTGCATTTCAGCTTTCCTGACGTTTTCCATACAGAAGGAGTAGGAAATTCAAGATGCTATTAATGCAGAGTGAATGACATTCTTCGTCCAAATATTGAACAGGAATTTTAGCTTTCCTGATGTTTTCCATACAGGAGTAGGAAATTCAAGAAGTCATTAATGCAGAGTGAAACGACATTCTTCCTCCAAATATTGAACTGGAATTTTAGCATTTCTGATGTTTTCCATATCGAAGGAGTAGGAAATTCAAGACGTCGTTAATGCAGAGTGAAATGACATTCTTCCTCCAAATATTGAACAGGCTTAGAACATCTATTTTCCAGGTATCATATTACAATCCTTGTAAGAAATTTATACATTGAACATCTTCTAGATCTATGTTCTAGATGATGTTCTAGCTTTCATTTCTATTAAATTTGCCATGACATTATATATTGTACATGCCTTGTAAGGCAAGTAGAAATTTTGATTTTAGCAGTTATCAACACCTATTTACTGGTTTACCGTTAATTTATTAAGGTTCGCACAATTATGCTGAGCTCTGACACAAATTTTTACATCTCTATAACCGGAAACTCTTGAGGAAATGTTGTTTTTCCTTTTGTTTTTTTACAACTCCTCTGAAACCTTTTATATTATCTATTGTATCCAATGAGTGCACTATAAATGCAGAGAAAAAAGGAAAGCCTTCATAAATCATAAATAGCTATGGAAGTAAAACATTTCTTCCTAGCTTGCAGGTTTTCCAACTTTTACAGGTTCTGCCGCATCTCTGAGTATCCAGGGGACGCTTCACTAGACGACCCTCGCTTCTGATCCCTCGCTTTCTTTAAGATACACATCTTAAGAAAGATAGAAGATCACAAAGTGTCTGCGCCCAGCACGGCCATAAAGAAGCCCTCAGATAATTAGGCAAATTCATCAGGATCGCTCAATCGATGCAAATGAAGTTTGCGGCTGGTAATCAACGTTGAATTACACGCCAGTGGAAATGTATCAGTGGCTAGCAGCGCAGTTTAACCCTTCCAATGCTGAGGCTACATTCGTCCAAAGCACAAGAACGCAAAGATTTTCGAAAACCATCGAAACCCTGTCATGCTGGTATTCATTAGAAAGCTCTCGCTGAGTACTATCAAATGAGTACCCATTTGCCAGGGTTTCGGTCATTTTTCAGGATTTTTGCGTCATTTTGTATTGGCTGAATTTTTCACCAGCAGCATCAGGGTTAAACAATGAATAAGATTAGGCCTACTACCAGAGCCGCTATCTAGTCAGAGTTGTGTACTCAACCCTATTAACTTGTTAGCAACTATTGATCCAGCGATCATTCAGGCTTGTCTGTCTGTCTGTTTGTCTGCTCGCCATGTCTCGTCTAACCTGTAATCCTGTCTATGATGTACTAGATACTGCAAGTATGCATGTACTGGGCTTTACAGTAACAACAAGCCTGCTTTAGCCCCACTGACACATGGAGTACTATTTTACTACAGGGCAAAAGGCATACATGTGATAATTTTAGTCATGCTGAGGAGGAAGGAAGGGAGAAAGAGAGAGAGAGAGAGAGAGAGAGAGAGAGAGAGAGAGAGAGAGAGAGAGAGAGAGAGAGAGAGAGAGAGAGAGAGAGAGAGAGAGAGAGAGAGAGAGAGAGAGAGAGAGAGAGAGAGAGAGAGAGAGAGAGAGAGATAGAGGGACGGATGGACGGACGGACGGACAGACAGACAGACAGACAGACAGACAGATACAGAGACAGTGAAAGACAAAGACAGAAAGAGATTTATTGCCTGAAAGCCTGATTGGTCAAGGCCTCTGCTGGAATGACTGCATTAAGAGTACCCTAGCAAGCCCACCCTATCGGTCAATATTCCTGTCCATACATAACACAACCTGCGCCTCTTCCAGGCTTGAGGGTAGAATATCCTGGACAACTGACCGCTGTCCTGGACCAACTGACCAATGATTCATAATTAATCACACTTTACTAAATGCCACTTCAAATAGCCCTCAGGCTGGATAGAATGCTTCAATGTGTATGTTACATAATGACTTTCATAGGCACTTGTGCGCCCAAAGACAATACTTACATTATGCTATTGATTTCCAATAAGCTGCGCTATATTGTTATTGAAGCTATATATAGACTCAAACCAATGTGTTTCAGTCTCTTGCAGATGCCCATATTTGGTAATAATACAAGGAAGATCCCAGTTTTATTCAAAGGCACTGAATCTTTAATCCCCATGCTCCATGAAACTGGGCCTTTAAACCTTTTCCTGTTGGAAGCTAATTTTGCCAATACAAAATGCAACACAAAGCTGAAAAATAACTGAAACCCAGGCATATGGGTACTCATCTGAGAGTATTAGGCAAGAGCTAACTAATGGATACCAACATGACAGGGTTTAGATAGTTTTCAAAAGTTTTTGCATTGTGTGCTTTGGAGGAAAGTAGCCTAAGTGGCAATATTTGGAAGGGTTAGTATGCCAAGGTTGGGAGTGCATTGTCTGGATTGCAAGATGCCACTTCTAGACCGGCTCCTGCTGGTAGACTATGCAATGAAATGCAACGCCTATGCCCAGGGAGTTAGCCAGGACCCATGCTTCCAGCCTGTCTTTTGGACAGGCAGTTTTCTGAAAACCTCCTTCTCGCGGACAGGCAAAAACTTCTAGGAAGAATTTTCAATTTTGGCTTTTAGGGCCTAAAAACTAAATATTTTCCTAACAAACCCTCTTCCAGGACATGGCTGAAGTGTAAACTGCCCTTTTTGACACAGTAGGCTATAAAATGTAGTTGGTATAAGGATTTGAAGTAGAATAATAGCTAATACACAGACAAGTGGCAAGTCTACAGTTGCAGTCACAGTAGTTCACGACCATCAGCCCACAACTCATATTACTACCACCCCAAACTCCTAATGCCCTGGACATTAAGTAACGCTAACATGTTTCCAACAGCGCCTAATGAGCTATAATTCCCTGAGAGTATGTCGGGATACGCCGCCACGTCTACTCTAGAATGACAAGCCTGGGAGGACCGCAGCCTTGGCATACAAGGTCCCTAAATGAGATTATCTTAAACTCTTTGTGTGTTCATCAGTGGCAGACGGGATTGCGATGATCCAGTTTGCGATTCCCAACGGAGGAGCGCTAGACGATCACCGATCTCATTCGATACGCTCAAATTGCATCGGACATTACGGAAATCACTCACAGAGTGCTTCTTAAGAAATGCCAGGGAGCACTGATTGGCAATAAAGACTATTGTTATATCGATTGTTCTCCGCGCAGGGCAGCCTGGGTTATTAATGGATCATCTCTAACAAGATTACCGGGAAATCCCGAGGACATGGATGAATGATAGTTCCTCAGGGACTCACTAGGTGGCTATCCTCTTCCCTCGCTCCAACATCAGTGAGTTGATTGATCAGAATAACGGGTTGTTCGCCAATTACACATTTGACCTAAAAAAAGCAATAGTTGCAACTTTGGCCAATATTCTTTTTTAGATATCTTTTTTTTTTTTACTGAATTTCATTGTTCTTTTTTGGATGAATGATATTCCCTCAGGGACTCACTAGGTGGTTATCCTCTTCTCTCGTTCCACAGAGGGCCGGCGTCAAGGAATTGATTGATAAGACTTATGGGTTGTTCACCAATTACACATTTTCAAGACATAAAAAACTATATGCGGCAAATTGGAAAAAAATGCTGTTGCAATCCAATATTCCATTTAGATTTTTTTTGCTGAATTTCATTTTGTTCTACGGTAAAGCAGCATCTGATGAAACATCCCAAAATTGTCTGAGAATCTTGTTGCTCTGAGAATGAGTTCCAGGGAGTAGTACTAGATGGATTTGGATTTGGAATTTTGTTTTCCGTCACTTTTCGCCATATTGTGGTTTAAAGTTGTGAATAGCCAGTTGTAACTGGTGTAGGACACAGGAATGCGCGACAAAAAACACTGCCTAATCCCAAGTCACTGGCAACTTTCTCACATGTCCCGGGTGGGATTCAAACCCAGACAGAAGTGAGAGACAGCTAGCAGTCAGTGGCAACGCCTTAGACCACACGGCCATCAGGGTAGGCCCTGTGCTAGGAGGGAGAAAAGGCACAAAAGTTTATCCAAATGCAAGTTATCTTGCTGATTTTTTGTTGTTTGACTTACTGTATATGTTGGATGAAGTCTAACATTACCTTGGGGTGAAACAATATATTGGCAAAATATTCCACCCCTTAAAATCAACACACAATTTGAAACCATTGGTAACGGAAAAGACACACACTTAAAATTCTCTAAACAAATGAGTACAGACAAGCTTAAAGGGGAACTAAAGGCTCACATACATATTAGCTTATATGAAAGTAATACACTTATAGAATAGGATGCTGTCCTCCTTTTTCTCTTAGTGAGCCCATGAGGGGAGAATTTTGAGTTTTGCTACCAGCTTCAGCCAGCCCCTAGCAGCCCCTGGTAGCAGCCATGTTGCTCTACTGCTATCAGCTGCGACCTAAATGGGTGGCAGCCCACTTGCTGTGCCCTAGCTCTGGGCAGCGCACCATAGACTGTAGTGCTCTATACACCAAGTCTCTTCGAAAGTTGCGTAAAAACTTGTATGAGTATCAAACAGGTAAATGGTAAAATCATGAGCAGCAATTGGCTGTACAAAAAGACAGGGTGGTAGAGTTATTTTTCATAAATTTCCTGTTGGTAAATTCAGACAAAAACAGTGGCTAGCATCACTGAATTTCTGTCCTGAAGCATGTATGTAATTTTATGTTCAGACCACTTGGCTGATTTTTTTTATACCAGAAATCAAAAATGCATTCAGGAATACTCAACAGGATGGTGCTGTGCCATTCAACAAAAGGAAGTAACAACTCCTTAAAGGAAAAGGATAAACAAAGGGTTAATTATAACCTTGTGGCATTACACATCTAGATCCCAGGAGACAGAAGTTAATCAACGCAGGAAATAGCTATCAGTACTTGGGACAGCAATCATTTCCTTTAGTATCTGTGTAGGTTACATGAAAGAAAAGTTTTTGTAGAACAGCTAGCTTCAAGTAAAATCAAATACTGAAAATCTGGATGATTGATGTATATACAAGTATTGTTTTTATTCAACCCTTTCTTCATAGTCTCACAGGTATACAATTTATTTGCAGATGTTGAGCTATGTTCATGAATTTTCAAATAACCTTATGATTTGCTGTCCCCCAAGTTCCCCTTTTATAAGTAATCCTGACTGTGGTTTGTGATTTCTTACATAATATGCATCAGGGAAGTGGTCTGAACATAGAACTGCATACTTCAAGACAGGTGGATTTACTAGTTTCAGTGATGCTAGCCACTGTTTTTGTCTGAATTTACCAACAGGAAATATATGAAAAATAACTCTACCACCCTGTCTTTTTGTACAACCAATTGCTGCTCATGATTTTACCATTTACCTGTTTGATACTCATACAAGTTTTTATGCAACTTTCGAAGAGACTTGGTGTATAGAGCACTACAGTCTATGATGCGCTGCCCAGAGCTAGGGCACAGCAAGTGGGCTGCCACCCATTTAGGTCGCAGCTGATAGCAGTAGAGCAACATGGCTGCTACCAGGGGCTGCTAGGGGCTGGCTGAAGCTGGTAGCAAAACTCAAAATTCTCCCCTCATGGGCTCACTAAGAGAAAAAGGAGGACAGCATCCTATTCTTGAAGTGTATTACTTTCATATAAGCTAATATGTATGTGAGCCTTTAGTTCCCCTTTAATTATCCCATTTATACTTGAAGTGCCCCAAAACAGCCTCACTAAATCAATGATATGGTCCTAAATCAAAGAAAATATTTCTACGAGAAATGTTCATCTAACCCCAAGTAAGAACTATATCCTTCAAACTTCCAAACATGGTATTTCTAAGCAACAACGGGTGTAGTGACGTATAATTCCTTGAGATTTTTGTGTAGCCTCAGAGCAGATAGTGGGCATCGTTCATTGAGGAAATCTAAACTAAACCCTTGTGCAGCTGGTGGCTAATTTGGCCAATTTATATACAAAATTATGCAAAAAACGTAAAAAAATCACTGAAACCCTGGCACACAGGTACTCCTCTGAAAGTACTCAGTGAGAGCTATCCAATGAATACCAACATGACAGGGTTTATATGGCTTTCAAAAATCTTTGAGTAATTGTGCTTTGGATGAAAGGAGCCTCTGCATTGAAAAATATTTTATGCAACTGGGTCCTGGACTAGTGCTTTGTGAGACTTACGATGGCAATTATTAACATACCTCACAATTACCCGGTCTTATTCTTGATTTCTCCCCACCCCTGCATTTAATCTCAAGGTTGAAATTGATGGAAATATTAGCCGTTGAAGTAACATTCATAACCTTAAGATTTTTATGGAAGCGGGTCCTGGACTAGTGCTTTGGGAGACTTATGATAGCAATTATTGGCGCGCTGCACAATCACCCAGTTCTATTCAGGATATCGCCCAAACCTCAGCATTTAACCGCTCGGCAGGTTTAACAGCTCGCTAGCGCCGACTACATCAATTTCATGCTGCTCTTGTTTTTACGATGTCCCAGTCACCAGTGATTATAACCTACGCTTAACCCTTATGCTGCTGCTGGCTAATTTACCCAATACTAAATAATGAATAATAAGTTATAACATATGCTAGAAAGGCATGCATTTTCTATCATGGATTAAATGATTTGAAAACCATATGCCTTTCACTTTTGTTGCATTGTTTGCATATATCTGGGTATTTGTGCCATTTTCTATAGAAAAAATGTGTTTAGTGTTCAGAAAATCAGCTTGCCCATTCGGGCAAGTAAGAACTAAAATGTTCTAGCCCTAAAGCTCTGGTAAGTACTTATGTCCGTGCCTGCTTATGCTGATGGTGGCTAATTTTGCTTAAACAAAATGATGCAAAAAACCTTAAAACAAGAGAAACGCCAATGGCGTTATGAGTTTGTCTTTTTCCTTAATCTTTTAATTTTTCGTCATTTTTAATTTTTAGTAGCTTTGTTTTTAAATTTTGGTAAATTGTGAAACGTTTTAATTTGGGTTTTTTGTGGTGGTTTTTTGGTAGTATTTAGGATTATGTTTAATATTTTGCCTGCCTAGTAGTTTGCCCTCATTTATTTTTCTTGATTCATGAACTAGTTTTGTGTTAGTTATATATTATCACACTTGTATAAATATTTGGTCATGGTCCGAATAGTAGGTTTTTAGGACGCTAACAGATTTGTAATCCTTTATGTTAGTGTGAATGTGATCGATAACTGTATTGTGTTTGGTTACCGTTCAACGAGGCTAGCGACTCACCACACAGGAACCATAAGTCATAATCATATAAGCATCAAACACAGATACAAATATGAAAAGGCACAGAGCACCTGCTCACTATACATCGCTTCGATAAAAACGTTAAAGAAATTTGAATTTAAGAACACATGAGAGCTACCTACATGACAGGGCTTAAAATCTTTGCATCCTTGAGTTTTGGACGAAAGTATCTTTAGAAGGGTTAAAGTTGTGTATAGAGAACAGTTCATCTTTGGGCTCCCTGTAGAAATTTGAGGGAGCTGAAGGAGAATTCAAGGGAGCTTCCGGCTCCAGCTAATTTCGAGCCCTGATGTCAATGTCATTTAAAGGAAATTTAGCTCTTTATCTTGGAGAAAAGATTCTCCAAAACTTAAACTGACTACCACCACTACTTTAGAGAACTTGAGTCGGTCGTTCAGTGATGTTATGTTATATATAACAGCCACGTTGAACTGATAGAATAATGAATCTCTGCTTTTTACCAAGTCGTCTCCAGTAACACCTGGTGATCTGACACAGATGTAAATACTATGTCGATAAATAAAGAAAAAACAGAAACATTTTTGAATAGAAGTTGTTTTCTTGCTCCGAAAATCGTCCTCCCATGTTCTTTATTTGCATTATGATGTTGCTCTTGCAGAATGACATTTACAGACTTGTCCGATCACCTATGAAAAATAATAAAAGGTTTGACCCTTATACTACTGGTGGCTAATTTGGCCATTACAGAATGATGCAGAACACCTGAAAAATGACTGGAATTATTGTAAAGAAAGGGGGAGTTCGAAATCTGGGTTTCTCAAAACGCAGTATCTCGCCAGCACCCAGAATATCATAAATGTGCAAATAGACTTTTCAGGCAAAAAATGAACTCTTAGAATGTAATAATGTCATTGTATGTAACATGGCAATCGCCATTAACCCTTAACACGCTGAATTGCCAGACGGGGGCTTGTCCCTCAAACCTGAGATGAGTAGACCGGGATCGGGCACTCTGCATGCATCATAAAATGTCGCTGCCTCCCATCTCCTTGGCAACTATCTGACCTAGAAAGGATGCTGCATGCTAATTGCACAGATCAGATCACGTGACCAAGGCTACACCGCGTAACCCGCGGCACACATACCCTAGGTGCTAGCATGCTGTGCCTATGGCGTTGCGGTTCAAGGGGATGTATTTCTCTGCTCAAACTGGATTGGTTTTTTTGCAACAAATTATGTTGCACTGCTGTTGCGCTGTCAGGGGGTTGCAACTCCCTCCAGCCATAAAAGGCAAAATATCATACAAAAAATCTGAAATAAAAAATACTGCCTGAAACTACTGTTCTTGTTCTTTTTAATTATGTTTTTTTTGTAGATATTACTTTTAGAATATATTATGTCTGATCAGTGTAAACCTAAGGTTTTGCAGAGAGCATGCTGATTTTGATTTAAAATAAATGAAAAATCAGGTATTTAAAATGCATTAGCCCTACTTTAGCCTGAAATACCTCAAGTTGCACATAAGTATTTCTTTTCGAAAATGGTATATTTAGAATGCTTATTAAAAACTGATATATAATATGAAAATTAGTGTGTGTTTCCTTGTTTTAATTTATCATGAGCAATCCTAAAGCAAAGGGAATGCAAATAAGTCTTGGCCAGAATGTGTGTTTACTTGTTTTAATTTATCATGAGCAATCCTAAAGCAAAGGGAATGCAAATAAGTCTTGGCCAGAAACGAATTCTGAAAGCGCTTCAAAAAGAATTCCAAAAGATCAACTACCTCAAAGTTAGAGCGCTATAAACAAATGAAAATAGAAAATATTAATTGTAAAACATTGATATCTAATATAATTGAAAACTCCTCAATCGATACATGTAATTTTTGTTTAGAAACGATCATGTTTTGCACCACAAATCAACGATTGAACATAAAAAGCAAGTGTAGATTTGTGGCCGCCATTTTGTCACTCCCAAGTTCGCCAACTTTCAGGCGCAACAACACAGAGCTAAAATTCCCAGAGCAGTAAAAATCTACAATAGAAATAAAAACATATATCGATTGCCTACCTTGTTGTCCTCCTTATGGTGTCTTTATTTTGTGTTGTACCATCAGTTATAGCCTTTTTCGAAGGCTTCAAACATGATGGTCAACACACTCCAACACCAGTTGTCAGGCACTGTTTAGTATTTACGGCAAATTCGATTTCGAAATCCGTTGGCCGTAAGCAATGCACCTATTTCGAATCATGACTCTATTATATTAATCGCCAAATAAACAAATATAAAATTGACATTGGTAGATAGATATGTGTCTTGGCTTTCAGGAAATGTTTTATTCATTACGATCCAACCACGGGAAGTATTTATTTGGATCGTGTGAAGTGCAGAGAGGAGACCGCAAAATCTGCCGTTTTCAAAATGGCGGATCTAAACACATGGGGGATGCCCCACGTTGGAAATTCCCGATAAGCCCGGTAGCTAACCGCGCTTGAATGGGCAAGCTAAGAACGTTTTAAGGTGTTTTACCGTACTAATATTATTGTGAAAAACAAAGTTATCGTCTTTTTTATAACTATATGTGGTTATAGTCGCTGATTTACGTGTGCGACTTTCGTGATCATCGCAGTACGTATCGTCCGTATACGTCATCAAATCACGTGCGTGCTTCGCGGAATACCATGTGGTCGTTATTGGGATTCCCCCTCGAGGTGGAATGGGGGATGCCCCACGAGGGGGAATCCCAATAACGACCACATGGTATTCCGCGAAGCGCGACACGTGATTTGATGACATATACGGACGATGCGAAGAGCGAGCGATGATCACGAAAGTCGCACACGTGAAACAGCGACTATAACCACATATAGTTATAAAAAATACGATAACCTTGTTATTCACAACAAAATTAGTAAGGTAAGACACTTTAAAGCGGTCATAGCTGCGCAATAACCGAGTTTTGCCCATTCAAAGTTGCCAGGTATATGAATAGGTGGCCCTCTACCTAACGGTAATGGGCATAAAATTATCACACTGGACGCTGATTGGCTTTGGAGACGACCAGCGAAAAGGAGCGAGCGGTACCGCTACGGCCCCATCACAACCATGCGCAACGAAAATAGTTTCCAAATAATAGACTTAAAAACAAAATAAAACACCAATCAAACAAAAAATATAACAAAAACTAAAACTCCCGCACTATAGACGCACAACAAACCAGGACACAAAACTAAAAACAAACGAGCAACGACTACCAAACTACAATCACGCACCACGATAATTATAATTCCCATTACAGACAATAGATGGCAGCAACAGCTACCATTCCCAACACATACAAGGAAGCATACGAACGATCACGCAAAAGCAAACAATTTAAACTCAAAACCAGACGATAGATGGCAGCACCAACTGGTCCCAAACACGTTAGATGCAAGCTTTAAAATACGTCGTGAAAAAAACATCCAGAGGAACAAAGTCAAAAAAAACATTCAAAAGAAGACAAATATAAATAAAAAGTGAAAATTTACAAAGAAAAATATATAAGGTCACATAAAAAAAAGCACACACATAAATGAAAAAGACGACGGCTTAGAACATTCGCACACAAAATTCGCCAAGATCCACCTTAGACACAATTAGTCCCAAAAAACGTGGGCCGTCCCAAAGGAGTTTATAAGTTCCACTTACAAACTCCAAAAATGACTGGAACCCTGGAACATGGGTACTCATCTGAGAGTAGGTACCTGTTGTTGACAAGAACCACTCAAGAGGTGCGTCTGAGCATGTGCATGAGCAACCTCCTCTATAACGTAAATAAATATGAGAGCCCTCATTGGTCTTTGTCTCTTAGTGACGTCACACTGAGACTAGATTCGGTAGGATTAGGTGCGACCAGGGCTTCATAATGGGTACTATGGTAATTGTTCTGTGGCGACCAGTCCATGTTCTATTCATCTAAGTCATGATTATAACCCATACTTAAGTTTCAGCCATGAAGCTTCTCAACACAAATGCTAAAATTGGGACTTTCATTTTGGCCTTGCGGCTATATGTTAAATTCTGACATATTTCCAGATTGTCTTGATATAAAGCAGGCCCGATGTTAAAACATAACCTTAACGGCTAGAACGCTTGTAGGTTGAATAAAAGATTCTGAAAATGAAATTTTCCCTACCATACATGAAAGGTACAAATAAAGGACACATTGCTCAGGCAGTTATAATCAACATTTCTTGCCAATTTTGGGCACCCAATTTCAAAATCCTAGCTGAGACCGTAATAGCTCGTTCATAATTTGCCAATGTGCTCATTTCTTCATATCTGTGACGATTAGATTTGTAGCAGGCTATATTGCTGAGTGACACAGCGCCCCATGACTATCTAGAAATCTGCAGGTTCCCCCATTCCACAGCTGATAAATTCAATTACTGGTCAATCTAACCCTTCAGAACCAGCTGCTTGGCAATAACACCAACACTTGTCAGAGGGTAGGGCTGTCATACATATATGATTTATTTCGCTTTGATAATAAATTAAATATCTGTAACTTTTGTGTCGATTTGATCGAATTGGTTAGGATATGATACACTGGAATATAACCTATATACATGTATAGCATTGCAGCACTTATCGGTAAAGCACAACAACACCCAACGCAGCAAAGGGACTGTCACAAGTTGTGAGAAACTTCAAAAAATACATTGAGCATACTTGCGATGTTTTTCTAGAAGCTTATCAAGCCGCTAAACAACACAAGGGAACTTCAGGGAAGTGCTATGGCATAAAAATATGCCAAAGTAGGGGATGGCAAGTTTAAAGACCGGATCTATATTTCAGGATTTTTACCGATCCGATTATCGGCACCTGAAATATGTTGATCCATCGATTCAGTCTGCAACGATGACAGCCCTACATAATCTAGAAATCTGCAGGTTCCCCCATTCCACAGCCGATGAATTCAATTACTGGTCAATCTAACCCTTCAGAAGCAGCTGCTTGCCAATAATGTATGTACAACAACAGTTGTCTGAGGAGCCAATTTTCATTTTCCTTCAGTAACCCTTATGCTGCTGGTGGACAATTTTGCCGATACAAAATTATGCTAAAAGCTGAAAAATGACTGAAACCCTAGCAAATGGGTACTCATCTGAAAGTACTGAACGAGAGCTTTCCAATGAATACCAACATGATAGGGTTTAGATGATTTTTAAAAATCTTTGCGTCCTTGGGCTTTGGACGAAAATAGTCTCAGCATTGGAAGAGTTAATATCTCATACACATATCCCGCTCACCTCCTACTGACCTTTCCACACTGACCAGTCGACTGACCGCTCTACCCCCAAGGGTCCAGTCAAATGGTCAAGCATTATATTCTTGGCACTCACCACTGAGGCACTGCGGAGATTCATTTATTCCTCTTAAAGGAACAGTCCAGATCATTGGAATCCCTTAAAGGGACAGTCAGGATCCTTGGCACTGCTGAGTTTTTATAGATTATTCTAGACACTACTAAGATTTTTTGACCTGTAAAAATACACAAAAATGGCTTTGGGCCAGTATAAACAGACCTCAACTAGTCCTACAGGGCCAGTAAAAACCGGGGATATTCTTGTTAACACAATTTTTTCCCCACATTGGGCACATTGAATGCCTGATAATGTTTAAAGAAAAAAATATATAGGACCAGTAAATATTTTGCAGTACCAGCAGATCCTAAGTCCTACTGTTCCTATGGGGCCAGTAACTTTTTAAGTTAGCGTCGAGGCCTGGACTCTATTTGATAATACAAGGTCCAAAATCCTAGGTGTACTTACCAGGCTTAGAAAAGCTTCCTCATGCTAGTATCCAATCTGTATTCTCCTGCAATAAAGAAAATGATAAATCATTAGAAAACACTATCTCGAAATATATTTCTACATGGTAACTTCACCCCACATGCATATTCAAATAAGGTGCTATTTCCAAAATCAATAATCAGATTAATGCGGAAAATGAAATGCAATTGATTTGCTATGTTACATTTATAAAATAACAATAACAATAACAATGATTGTTTTGAATGACTAACAATTTTGAGTCTAACAATTTTACTTGATTGGTCCACTCATCTTCCTCATCTGCTCAAATCGGAAACTGAATGACCTTTTTTGTTTTGAGCAGTCTAAAATGAAAATACAGATCACAGATAGAAAAGAATCAGTTCCTGAAACCATCAAACCCTTGCTGTCGATAACCGCCAGCAATGATCATATGCGATCATGTTTCTACATATATATAATATTTCTAGTCCATTAAACCCTTGCAGTCAACAACCACCAGTAATGATCATGTCTATAAATATATATAATACTTAGTGATGTCATTGATATGAAATTTTATCGATTCGATTAATTGATATATGTTTCGATTCGATTCGATTCAATACACTGTAACATGCTCGTAGGGCACAATTACTTATAGGGAGGTCATTAATTTCCCTTTTTTTCGATTTGATTGCTTGCTATGGCCATATGCCTTAGTAAAGTACACCAATATCTCTTACAAAAGCCATAGAAAATACTTCAATATTTAGTCTTCACTTTGCATTAGTTTAACAAGAAAATGTCTGGCAAAAGTGTATTTTTAATTAATAATCATAGGCTATTATTGGGGTACAGAATATCGATTATTTCGATTCGATACCCAACCATTCGATTCGATTTAATTTAAGTGAAAATGTTGATTTATCGATTGGTCGATTATCGACGACATCCCTAATAATACTTCAGGGTATCATTATAGGATCAGGTTATGGTGTTGCATGAAAGGTTGTATAACCCTTCAAGCAAGATGATAATGCATTCCTATTATAACCTTATGCTACTGGTGGCTCATTCGGCCGATAAAAATGATGCAGAAAACCTTAAAAATGATTGAAACCCTGGCACATAGGTACTCATCTGAAAGTACTCTGTGAAATATTATGAATACCAACATGACAAGGTTTAGATGGTTATCAAAAATCTGTTGCATCCTTGTGCTTTGGACAAGAGTAGCCTTAGCATTGTAGCGGTCAGATTAGTAGAACTTAACTGAATGACTGAAATCTTGACACATGTGTACTCATCTGAGAGTACTCAGCCACAGCTTTCCAATGAATACCAACATGACAGGGTTTAGAGGGTCATCAAAATTCTTTGCATCCTTCATAGTGCTTTGGACGAAAGTAGCCTTAGCATTGGAAGGGTTAACCCTTTCAATGATGAGGCTACTTTCATCCACAGCACAAGCAACAAGATTTTTGAAAACCATCTAAACCCTGTCATGTTGGTATTCATTGGAAAACTTGCGCTGTGTACTCTCAGATAAGCACCCATGTGCCAGGGTTTCAGTGGTTTTTCAGGTTCATTGGAAAGCTTGCGCTATGCACTCTCAGATGAGTACCCATGTGCCAGGGTTTCAGTGATGTTTCAGGTTTTTTGCATCTTTTTGTTACATGGCAAAATTAGCCACCAGCAGCGTAAGGGTTAAGTGAGTAGTTATGGGGCATTAGAGGGTATTATTATCATGCAAAACGCCCTGCGCGAGGGTATTGATCTGCCCAGACAGAGTCATCATGCCTCAGTGGTCACCGCCCAAACCTAGTTAGGGTTGGCACCAAATATTATCGAATCAGAGAGGAGAGGGGAGACTATATTGTTTATACTTAATATTCCCCCCAGGCACAAGGTGAAATCCATCAGAAATCAGCCAGACATGCACCGCGACATGGAATATTAAACTTGAACAGTCCACTGGTTATATGATAGGGTATGATCGCAACCCATTCTGTGCTCCCAGGGCACTGAAGCACTATGCATGTACCAATAGGTACTACCAGGATTGAGCATCAATAATAATAATAATGATAATGATAATAATAATGATAATAATAATAATAATAATAATAATAATAATAATGATAATAA
This sequence comes from Maea johnstoni, assembly GCA_963942565.1. Classification (NCBI taxonomy): domain Eukaryota; kingdom Metazoa; phylum Annelida; class Polychaeta; order Spionida; family Magelonidae; genus Maea; species Maea johnstoni. Next base: position 31,166,857 of record OZ012696.1, read on the forward strand.
TAATAATAATAATGGTAATGATAATAATAATAATAATAGTAATAATTATAATAGTAATAATAATATTGAATAATAATAATAATAATAATAATAATAATAATAATAATAATAATAATAATAACAATCTTTAATTGTAACACAGTCAAATACAGGATTCGATGTACATTGTGGCCCAATGATGAAGTCTTCCCCTATATATATATATATATATATATATATATATATATATATATATATATATATATATATATATATATATATATATACATATATATATATATATATATATATATATATATATATATATATATATATATATATATATATATATACATATATCAGCCCTTTTTGACTGGTTTCAATCAGATAGCAGAGCCAGTTTCTGTAGAATTTCCATTTTTAAGCCATGATACAGAAAAGCATGGATGACAGCATCAACTTGGCGCTACAAGTAATTAGGCCTATTACATAACCTCCTGGCTGATCCAGGGGTTATGTCCCCTGTGACATAACTGCTAATTAACTGACAACTGCCATCATAGCGACCATTAAAGAGCAATTCATAACGGCAATTTAACCCATCATCTCATCTTAATAACTCTGCTGAGCTCTAATTCAGTCATGGCCAGTAGCAGTCTGGACTACAATGCATGCGGTCATTCATTAGTGAACCTATAATGCATGTACCTATAATAGTGGATTCAAAACCATATATGAAATTGCCTGCAATAATGGTATTTGGTACCAAATATGAAATTGCATATAATAATGGTATTTGGTACCAATATGAAATTGCCTATAATAATGGGACTGGGTACCAATATGAAATTGCCTATAATAATGGGACTGGGTACCAATATAAAATTGTCTATAATAATGGGACTGGGTACCAATATGAAATTGTCTATAATAATGGGACTGGGTACCAATATGAAATTGCCTATAATAATGGGACTGGGTACCAATATGAAATTGCCTATAATAATGGGACTGGGTACCAATATGAAATTGCCTATAATAATGGGACTGGGTACCAAAATGAAATTGCCTATAATAATGGGACTGGGTACCAATATGAAATTGCCTATAATAATGGGACTGGGTACCAATATGAAATTGTCTATAATAATGGGACTGGGTACCAATATGAAATTGTCTAATGTGATACAGAATGAATATGAAATTGCTTATAATAATGGGATTTTGTACCAACATGCAAATATCTTAAATAATGGGATTCTGTACCAATATTCATATGTACCTTTTAATAATATTTAGGATTTGAATAGCACAAATACCTACTATATTGGGTTCCAGTAGCAATATGCATATGCCTATTATAATGGGTTTCGGTACCAATAAATACTTAGCATGAGCAATGTCTAACAAACCTTGACAAAGGAACCACTAGGAATCATAGTCTTAGCCAAAATATAGATCTGGTCTTTGAACTTACCGCCACCTATTTAACGGCAGCATAAGGGTTAAAACACCCTGTTGGAGGGTGCTCCCGTTGCCATAACAAAATGCATCTAGCGGAGATGAGATGAGCATCAGGCTCCCCTCCTATCTAATGACACACAATGGGGAGATTATCACCCAGATTAGCACTAATCCGTGTCTTGCCGGCAGTGACAGATGGTGCGGATTAAGAGATTAACTTGATGAACTCCTCCATTACGATTTAGCGCAAGACAATTTACCGGCCTCAAAATAAATCCAACGCCTCATCAAAAACGGAAGTTCGCGCTGATATCGGCAATTTTTGCAGCAATGAATATCTCGTCAGGCTGAAGCCGGTAAAGTGGGATTGCTGGCAATGCGCAATGCGTTTCACAGAGGACACAAACATGGCGCATCTATCACTTGTCAGATCGTCATCTTGTACATGGCGCCTCTTTTCTGCTGCGTATATAGAGCTATTGATTCTTTAACCCTCTCATGCCCAGATATCATCTCAGAATGTGCCAATCAGGGGCTTAGCCGCAATGCGTCCAGCGTGTCATTTGGACATGCAGAACACTGTTTTTTGACAGTTTGGACACCCAAAAGTTTATGTCAGAATTTGAAGCCCTGGTGCCAATCATGCAGAGAAATCAGAGGTGAAAAATTTTACCTTTTTGTAGTCTAAGGAATAATTGAAATATCACACGCATTTAACATACTTGATTGAATATTTGAATATTTATCATTTTCATAAAATATATGCTAGCTTTATATGATATATCGCTAGTAGAGAATACAGGGCCTGCCCTGCATGATGGCTGTGTGGTCTAAGGCTCTGCCTATGACTGCTCGCTGTCTCTCTGAGTTTGAATCCAAGCCAGGGCATGTGAGAAAGTTCCCAGTCACTTGGGGTTAGGTGGGGTTTTTTGCATGTGAAAAAGTTGCCAGTTACTTAGTGTTAGGCGTTGGCACTCCAGTTTCTGCCACCAAATACAACTAGTCATGAATCAGCCTAAATATGGCAGAAAATGTGACGACAATTGAAATTCCAAGTAGAGATTAATGTAGGGCTAGTAGATTCTTTACACCAAAAGCCCTACGAGGTCACTACCCCTCTGTATTCATGGTCAAACCCTGCCTATCATGTTGTTGTTTTTTCGTTCTATTTCTTTTTCGCCTGATGCAGCTTCCGTTGTCGAGGGAGATGAAGCCTCGGCTGCAGATGAGAGCCTATCAAGTGGAGAAACGTGAGGTGAAGACTTTAACCCATTCACAGCCAGCGACAAGCTGATCTGCCAACGAGGCAAATTCTATCTCTAAAACAAAATCCAAAGAGAAGTAATATTCTTAAATCTTTTTAACAATTGAATCAAAATTTAAAATTATAATCTTTTTCAAAGATTTGGCAATATCATCTTTTATTTGAGAAAAAGCTGAACTTATGTAACCATTTAAAAGATGCATGTTGATAGGCCATTTCATGTATGTAGTACAGTAAAATACCTGGCACCTGGTGATATCTTTCTGTAGAAAACAATAAACAGTATTCAAGCATCCTTAAACTTTCCAAGGTTTGCTATAAGTATGAATGGATTAAGTGACACTAATAAGCTGTTACGTCAAGGATGAGCTCAGTACAATCTAATATGAGGTATTCAAGCATTCTCAGATGGTACTTTTCAAGGTTTGCTTGAAACATGAATGGATTAAGTGACCTCAAGGATGAGCTCAGTAAATATTCTAATATAAGGTATTCAAGCATCCTCAAATGTTACTTTCCAAGGTTTACTATAAGCATGGTTGCGTTAGTGACCCTATCATAAGGTTATTACCTTAAGGATGAGCTCAGAATTCTAATATAAGGTATTCAAGCAGCCTCAGATGGTATTTTTCAAGGTTTGCGATAAGCATGAATAGGTTAAGTGACGCTAAAATTATGTTGTTACCTCAAGGATGAGCGAAGTATTCTAATATAAGGTACTCAAGCATCCTTAGATGTTACCTTCTAAGGTTTTCTTTATTAAAGCATGAATGTTAATCACCAGATATGCAACCAGCAGATCTCGCTCAACAGCCTCAGCATGACTCCTAGCCTAGCTGTTGACAAGAACGACTCAAGAGGTGTGTTCGTAGCATGTGCATGAGCAACTTCCTCTATAATGTAAACAAATACAAGAGTCCTCATCACTAAGAGACAAATACCAATGAGGGCTCTTGTATCGATCATTTACATGACAGAGAAAGTTGTGCACCAACATGCGCAAAACGTAACTTTTGGGTTATTCACCGCAGCCTGGTTGTTTCGGTTGACCGACTGGTTTCATATCCACTTGTTTTTATTCATCTAAGATCTATGCTATAAGTGTGAATGGGTTAAGTGACCCTATTAGGCTGTTACCTCAAGATGAGCTAGATAGGGATGCTGAGGGAATTCTAATAAGTACTACCACTACTTCTCTTGGCCTTCACTCAAACTACTTGTTCGCATGGAGTCCCACTAGACGATCACTTCAGGGACAGCGTTTTCTGTAGGAGTGTTTGTGTTGTGAATAAACCATTATAGGCCTGTGGTAAATAATTGGATTTCCTTGTCATGCTTGTCCTACTAGCTCTTGTTTTCTAGTTCTTACTCGAAGGTTATGCACTCAACCCATTTATCCTTTGCATGCTTAGAGTTTCCAGTTTGAAGTACTGTCTACATCTCTATTACTTTATTGAAAGAAAGTATCTTTTGGAAAACGGCACAAATTCAGAAAATATTTGAATGAGATATATTACATGTATTTGTATTTTTCGCAACATTTCTCCCCTACATCTTTTCTAAAAGATGCTTTGACAATAATGTTTTTGAAGCTTATAGGGACACTTGAAAATAATCATTGATAATCGATTAATCAGGCGGAAACTTCGGCGATTAATCAAGCCGAAAATTCTGAGCGATTCCTAGCCCTAATCATGACTAGCTGGCCTCTTCGTCTGACTCCTCACGGAACTACATCATTTAGACGGGACATTCACCCTGCAATAAATACCTATAACTCTTGTTTCCCCAGTTAACATCACTCAACTACAACAACACAGAAACCACTATTGATCTTTCCTGCTGCCGCGGTCAACCAAGGCTCACCCACCCTGCCGGAGATGGAAATTGCTGTATGAAGAAATAAGTCAAAGGGTGTAGTCTAAGGGTGGGGGAGGGATTGTATTTGTTTGTATGTTTGTTTACACACATAGTGTGTGTGTGTGTGAGAGAGAGAGAGAGAGAGAGAGAGAGAGAGAGAGAGAGAGAGAGAAAGAGAGAGAGAGAGAGAGAGAGAGAGAGAGAGAGAGAGAGACAGAGAGACAGAGAGACAGAGAGACAGAGAGAGAGAGAGAGAGAGACAGAGAGAGAGAGAGAGACAGAGAGAGACAGAGAGAGAGAGAGAGAGAGAGAGAGAGAGAGAGAGAGAGAGAGAGAGAGAGAGAGAGAGAGAAAGAGAGAGAGAGAGGAGAGAGAGAGAGAGAGAGACAGAGAGAGAGAGACAGAGAGAGACAGAGAGAGAGAGGAGAGACAGAGAGAGACAGAGACAGAGAGAGAGACAGAGAGAGAGAATGGCAGAGGGAATGAGTGTTTAGAAAGGGCTTAACCAAGTAATCAACTCGAACCAGTTTTTCCTGTTGCCATTGAATAGGAAAAATGTATCATTTCACAGACGTATACATTACAAGATATCAGATTATGAAATATAATCTGCTGAGGATAAATTTACAAGATAAGGATATATGAAATAGAATGTTCAACAGATATATTGACTGGATAAGGAAATACAAAATAATGATCTGTTAAGTGTTAACCCTTATACTGCTGGTGACTAATTCAGCCAATACAAAATGATGCAAAAAAACACTGAAAAATGACTGAAGACCTGGCACATGGGTACCCATCTGAGAGTACTCTGCAAGAGCTAACCAATGAATGCCAACATGACAGGGTTAAGATGGTTTTCAAAAATCCTTGCGTACTTGTGCTTTGGACGAAAGAAGCTTTAAATAGCATTGGAAGGGGTAAAAAATGAATGTAAAGTTACAAACTTTCATTATAGGTTGGTGACTGTTGGCGATGAAATGAACCAGAAATTAACATGCAGTCCCTCAATCAGAGAAATAGGATTCCCAGTCACTCCCTCAACTTTGACATCATCTTTCAGGCATCAGCATTGTACTTCACAATGTAGACAGATACGGTAGCCACTGGCAACAGTCTCCCTTGTACATGAATGACATAGACATAGGCCTAGACTTGTACTACACGTCAAGGCATGAATCAACAAGATATATGTAAGAAGAAGAGGTGGTCTTCTTAGACGTTCTACATCTATAACCAGTAATGAAAGATTGTAAACGTCCTCTGAGTTTAACCCTTCCAATGCTGAGGCTACAGTGGTCTAAAGTGCAAGGATGCAAAGATTTTTGAAAACCATCTAAACCCCGTCATGTTGGTATTCATTTGATAGCTATCAATGAGTACTCTCAGATGAGTACCTATGTGCCAGGGTTTCAGTCATTTTCAGGTTTTTGTATCATTTTCTTTCATGGCCAAATTAGCCAAAGTATCAGTCCTCTGAGTTTCGGAAGTTAGACAAGACCCGTTTGGGTGCTTCCCATTGGCTGAGGGGTGTCACTGGTAGCCTGAGTTTCATACATGCTAAATGAATAGAAGTGGGCTAGGAGTTGTGCCGAAGTTGTTGAGCGAGATCTGCTGGTTGTGTATCCAGTGATCGACATTGCTTGATGCTCCCAGCTAGTTTTCATGAGGGATAAGTTACATGTATTCATAGTGCGCCGTGATCACTCTCATCTTAGCTCGGTAACAGATAATCATGCAATTTGTATGTACATACAACTCGCTCGATTATCAGTGTAGATGGCGCCACTTCGTGTAAGATAACACAATGTGCTGTCAGTCGTTACATAACACAGCAGAATAGGGCCACCTGTTCAGGGTCATCACCTTCATTTGTTTATTTAGACAACACTTACTAACTACCAACCCTGAAATCAGTTAACGGCTAAACCATTGGATTGGTTCTCATCTCAAAACAGACAAACACGCTATTGAGACTGATCCATATAAATAGTAGGCAATCGATTAGAGCCATTTTGAGGGTCCAGGGCTCGGCACTAACAGTGAACCGCTGGCCCCAAGCCAGTGGAAATTCCCCAAAATGAATTTGGGCCAGTAAAAGGAGAGTTCAACTGGTCCCACAGGACAAACCTGCCAAATAAAGAACAAACCCCCTTTATATACAGAAATCCTGTATCTGCTGCTGTAAGGTCTAGTGACTTAGTAAATTCAGGTAGATATTTTAAAACTAGGTTAAGTTGGGGCGGGGGGGGGGCATAGGCATAAGATGGTTGAAATTACTGTCAGGGCTCGAAATTAAGTTTTTTTTCCAGGGAGCCCAATTGCATCTTCAAAAGCTTCCTAAAGGTGTTGTGTATAGAAAACAGTACATCTTTGGGCTCCCTGGAGAAATCTGAGGAAGCCACGGGAGAATTCAAGGGAGCCCTGGGCTCCCAGCACCACCTAATTTCGAGCCCTGAAGGGTTAAAATTACTGTTCCTGATGGTTAATCATGCCACATGCAGAAACTATTCCTGCGCAATCAGCCATTGACGGGACACACCGCCTGCTCCCTGGTAGTAAAAACAAGCAACCGACCCAGCAAAAACCAGCACACTTCTTGGAATAACAGTGGAAAACATTGCATATTGTTCATGAACTCCCTGTACTTTTGTTCTTGACTCGGAGAAAGACGGAGAAAGAGGCAGGGCAGGTGTCTGCTGCTGGTATTTATCATTCATTCATGTATTCAGTCAAACAACATTGCCAAAAACTCAGTATATCTTATTGCCAGTTCAACATGCAGCAAGCAATAATATTGACATAGCAATTAGCTTCAATTGACAAAGGACGACTACAGGGTACTTTGAAAATGCACAGGTTTATAAGTACACGCAATGCATGAAAAGGGCTATCAGTGCACAAATGAAAGAAAATTTCGACTGCCCCCCCCCCCTGCTGCACACACACATACATCTCAGCCCCCCTCCCCTACATATGATAAGTCCTGGTATAGTGATCACCATTTGATTGGCACCTGTCAATTAGTATGTACACTGAGCCCTAGGGTGGTCCAAATGCCAGGATTCGGGTGCAAACCTAAAATCTTGCAATCTTGGACCTGATTTCAGAGCTCCATAATTTAATCTGAATTTCAGGATATCTACTAGGGTTATTGGTAAGAGATTTTTTATCGATAATCGATTAGATAATTACCAATTCCGCACTTCGTTTCGTATCAAATTCATTGGAGTGCAGATACCTGCTGCACCTATCAATTAAAGGGGATCTCCCCCAGCTGAGTTTGACTATCATTCACTGGCTTGCAGCATGGAATTGTGGATTGACCTTGTGTCCCCCTACACATGCACATATTGTATGTGTGAATTCCGGAATAAATGGAATGGAAGCGAATGGTTGTGGTGGGAAAATAATGCTCTTCAAGCTGTATTTTCCTAAAAATAAAGTAGATTTACCTAAATTGCATATGAATCGATATCTTGGGCCTTCTTCGATATCGATATCGATATCTTCGGTTTCGTCGATTCATCGATACAGGCAATTTATCAATGACAGCCCTACTGGATACCAAGTTTCTGGATAAGTCCCTGAGCATTGGCATTTGGCACCCAAACCATGGATACCATACTCGCTAGTCGCTAGCTAACCCCTTTATCTTGGATGAAGAGAACATGGATTGGTAGCCACAGACCAAAAACCATGGGCCCATTGTGAAGCCTGACGGATGCAAAGAAATTTTCCAAGGAAAGGCAAAATTCTGTTCTTAGACATACACCCCTGCAAAAACCTTCCCCTCGCGCCCTGTATAGCGTGGAGTCAAGCAGCTCCGTTTCTTATGAACAAGGCAGTTGGTTCCATAATACAGCTCTTAACCCTTCCTATGCTGTCCAAAGCACAAGGATGCAAAGATTTTTGAAATCTATCTAAACCCTGTCATGTTGGTATTCAATAGATAGCTCTCGCTGAGTACTCTCAGATGAGTACCCATATGCCAGGGTTTCAGTCATTTTTCAAGCATATTGCGTCATATTGTATCGGCAAAATTAGCTTCTGGCAGCAGTTAAGAGTTAAGAAAGAGGCAGTCGGTTCCATAATACTGCTCGGGTCACCCGGGGTTAAGAGTAATTGATCAATTCCTGCAGCAGCACAAGCCTGGACGGCCAAACCAATTTTCCACTGCACTGGGAATGTGGTATTGGGCAAGATTAGTGCTAGCTTTAAAGAGAAAGGGGGGAGGGGGGGCGGCTGGTTTGTTTACCTCTCTTTGTCCAGGATTAACCCGGTGAGCATGATTATTAAACAAAACTGGTCTTCGGAGAATTTTAACTTGTAGCCGAAATGTTTTTCTTAACCCTTGTCACGCTGCATTGTCTGGCGGGGCTAGGGCCCCAGAACTGTATTGTTTTTTTGCAACAAATTATGTTGCATTGCTGTTGCGCTGTCAGTTGCACTGCCGGCGGGGTGTAAGTTTCTACAGCCATAAAATGCAAAATATTCAAAGAATCTGAAATAAAAAAATACTACCTGAAACTACTGTTCTTGTTCTTTTTAATAGTATGTTTTTTTTAATAAGAACTAGTAGATAATATTAGGAGAGATCAGTATAAAACTAAGGAATAGTAGAATGCATGCAGATTTTGAAAAATGATTACTGAAAAGCAAGTATTTATAATTCATTAGCCCCACTTTAGCCTGAGATTTTTTAAGTTTTACATGAGTATCTTCTCATGAAAACCATATATTCAGAATCCTTGTCAAAAACTAATAAATAGGCTGATGACTATTATTTGTTTATATGTTTTATTTTGTTATGAACCATCCTAAAGTAAATGGAAAGCAAGTAAATTTTGTCAGGAACGAATTCTGAGAGCGCATCAAAATGAATTCTAAAATTTCAATTACCTCAATTCGATAGCGCTATAAACCAATGGAAAAAAGAAAATCTGAAATGTAAAACATTAATATATAACACAATTCAAACGTCCTTAATCGACTCATGTGATTTTTATTTGAAAATTCTCAAGTTGTGCACCCCAAATCAACACTTGAACTCAAAACGAAATTGTTGATTTATGGCCGCCATTTTGTGATCTGAAGTTCGCTAACTTTCTGGCGCAACAACACTGGTATAAAATTCCCATAATAGTTAAAACCTGCAATAGAAATACAAATAAATACATATGGCGATTCCCTACCTTCTTATCCTCCTTATGTTGTCTTTATTTTGTGTTGAACCATCAGTTATAGCCTTTTTCGAAGGCTTCAAACATTGATGGTTAACACGTTGTCAGGACTTGTAATTTTGTTTACGGCAAATTCGATTTCTAAATCCGTTTGCCGTAAGCAATGCACCTACTTGCATTCAAGTCTCTATTTTGTCAACCGCCCAATAAACAATTCAGAAAGTTATATATTCAAATAGATATGTTTCTTGGCTTTCGGAATATGTAAAATTTATTCAGAAACAAACATGGAAAGTATTTATTACGATTGTGTAAAGTGCAGCGAAAATCTGAAAATAGACCGATATTTCAAAATGGCGGCTGAAGCGAGTGCGAAGGAAATTGCTTCGCACTTGTTTTAAAACGATCAATACAGTTACAAAACAAATTTATTTCGAAAAACAAACATCATATTCTGATTCCCTGACATCCATTTCATGCAAATATTAACTTTATTGAATTTAAGATGTCAGGGATGAAGCAATCGCGATCGTTGGAAAAACCGGAAGTGGTCGTAAATCTGCCGACCGGCCGGCGCTGTGCCGGTCTTGACAAGCCAAAACATCGTGTTTTTTTTCATTTCTATCGATCTTAAATGAATAATACTAATGTTTTTCTTTGTCAATTTGACAAGGAAAGACATGTGAGAATAGGTGAGATATTTATTTCACCTATTCTCAAGTTATTTCGCCATAACAGCTGAATAACTTCTAGCTGTCTTCTTGATTGTACGCCACACTTGATGTATGAAATGTGGCGTACAATTGAGTGTTCATTTGCCCGGAATATTCCGGTCTCAGTTCCTGGGCCCGTGGGGACTGAGACCGGAATATTCCGGCCGTAGCGTGACAAGGGTTAAAAACACAAATTGATGTTCAATGTTTTTGTTGGCAAATTGCATTTATTTCTTCATATATTTTTTTCTTATTGCATCATATCAACTTACTATTTGTTAACAAAAGAGGGTGTAAACTTGAGGCTAAATTTTATGGCAAGTTCATTTGAAGATTAAATATTTATCAAAATGCAAACAAAAACCCTTCCTCAAAATCTGGTAAATATATGCATGATACATTGCCACAGTTATCATCAAGTGTATCTCACGTCCATACAATACATTTGAGGACCTCTCGGTATGAACAGGTTAAGGTTCTACATGCAACCCCCTAGTTGGCAATTGAGTTTTCGCTGGCAACACGTCTTGAACGCCATCGTTGCCAAGAATGGTTAGAAGTGATTGGCTTCGCTATCCGTCCGTACCCGACGTCGCAGCGGGCAAATTATACAATGCATCCGATTCTGACACGCACTCATGCGATCCTACAATGTTGCCAAGCGAGATCCTAAATCTCTTCATCACTGCCACATGTAATTAACTCATTCATGCTTGGAGTTTCCCTCGAAAAATATTGTCTGGATCAGCGACGCTTTTGGAAATAACTCCTGAATAAATCGGTAATGGACAAAATATTTGAAGGGGAGTTGATGGTCGGTTTAGGATGTACATTTCTCCTTCAAAAATGTCGTCTGGATCAGAGATGCTTTTGGAAATAACTCCGGAATAAATCAGTAACGGACGAAACACTTGAAGGGGAGTTGATGGTCGGTTTAGGATGTACATTTCTCCTTCAAATATTTTTTGAAAGATGCTTTTTTGAGGGTGATATTAACAAAACAGTCAGGCCTTTTTGAGGCCGCCCTATGAGTGTAAATGGGTTAAATCTAGCAGACTTAGCAGCAGCCCCAGCATTTGGTATATATTCATGAATGGGCAATATAGGGGTATGAGTCACAGAGATGAAATATGATGCAACTGGCCGCCGTTGTCAGGGATGAGAGCCGAGTCAGTGAGCGTACGTACCAGCAGAATGAGATGCAGATGATGCCAAAGATGAGAGAAGGTTTTGATGACTTTCTCTTTCAAGTTTTAACCCTATCATGCCTAAGCTTCCCGAAAAAATGTTGTGTGGATGTAGAAAACGTATGCTACTTTCGTCCAAAGCACAAGTACGCAATTGTAATTGTATTTGTAGATGTATACAGAACTAGAAATCAATATTTCTAATTGGAAATAGGAAGTTTGAGGATTTAAAGTTGCCTCACATTTAATTCAAATGTTCTACCTTAGTAAGGAAAATTTCTTCCCAGAAGGTTGAATCGGTTTCTTCCAAAAAGTTGAAGGAACTGGAAGCAACCTATTTCTTCCGTGACAAAAAAAAATGGATCCTCCATGAAAAAAAAACCCCCCTCATAAGAAACTACCAACCCTGCTTCCAATGCTAAGGCTACTTTTGTACTAAGATGCAAAGATTTTTGAAAACCATCCAAACCCTGCCATGTTTGTATTCATTAGATAGCACTGAATACTCATTAGTACCCATGTGCCAGGGTTATAGTGATTTTTAAGGTTCTTCGCATCATTTTGTAATGGACAAAATTGGCCACCAGAAGCATAACAGGGGTGTCCAACTGTTGCATTGTCGCACCAACGTGCAACGTGCAACAGGGGTTTCAAAACGTGCGACAAACCAAAAGATTTAAAGCACGGAAAGCATTGAAATTTTCGCAAAACATGACCAATTGAGCCTATCAGATATTTCACTCGAATTGTTTTTCATACAAATTGTATTCAAAAGTGAACTTCATTTAGTAATACTCTCTATTAATTGGTCTATTGCAATAAGGGCTAATATAGTAGTGCCACCAGGTGAAAATATTCATAGCTATTATCGAATCACCGTCCCCAAAAATTGCTGTGCTCCAGGACTTATTGACTGTGCTCCGGGACTAAAATGTTTGGACACCCAGGCTGCATAAGGGTAAAAGGAACCCTACAGAGAGTAATCTAGTAGGAGTAGCCTAGTTGGAGTACTAATCCAGAATTTGGCTCCAGGCCTCTGACTTTCCTCGTGCACTGTGTAGTGAGAGGTCCATGTGAACCTGACCTTATAGTGATAACCCCTCTGGCCCTACATCAACACAGGGAGCTACAAACACACACGCTCCTCCTCGCTCTGAGAAAAGACAGGAAAACTACTGCCTGGGTGGTTCATTAACCTTTCTAATGCTAAGACTACTTTCTTCCGAAGCGTATAAACGCAAAGATTTTTGAAAACCATCCAAACTCTGAAATGTTGGTATTCATTGGATAGCTCTCACTGGGTACTCTCAGATAAGTATCCATGTTTTAATGAGAACCACTCAAGAGGTGCGTTCTGCGCATATGCCTGAGCAACTTCCTCTATAATGTAAACAAATAAGAGAACCCTTATTCATCTGTCTCCACTCTCCAGTGACATCACACTGAAGCGGGATTATGGCTTTACGATGGGCTGTATGGTAATTGGTCTGTGGCGACCAATCCATGTTCTAATCATCCAAGGTTTGGGGTGCTATAGGCATGTACTAGTAACTGACCATCCAATCAACCCTGTCCACAGTACAAGAGTACTTAGCAAGGTGACAAGATAAATACTGGCATCTTTACTTTAGGCCAGCTGATCCTCAAGGAATGCTGGCGATGTGAAACCCCCCTGGTCAGTGTTTAACCCCGGTCCTGCTCAACCCAGAAATATTTGGGCAGGGGAAAACTAACTAACCCAGTGCTGCAAAGTAATGGTCGCAAGGTTTGTTTTTTCGACCTAGTATTGTTCTGGGCGACCAAATCAAGGATTTTAATGGCCCAGTACAGAGACCTTTTCTTTTGGCCTCTTCAAGGGGGTTTCCTGTCTTAGTTTGATAACCCAATTTGTCTCCATGGCAACTCCACAGGTAGCATCTCCACAGGGATTTGCCATGCTCTCCCAAGCTACCAGGAAGTCGGAAAACAATACACACCTCTTCACATAGCAGGAATATACTCCTGGCTAGTGTTTGTTTTGAGTGTAAGGAGTTTTGTCACGGCTGGCTGTCTTGTTCGTCCGCAGCTGTTTGACACTCAACGCCCTGCTGGCTAAGACACTGCATTAATGGTTAGATCTTCCCTTCATGAATGCCACTAAATTTTGGATAAATCAATCATATTAAACATGAAGGAGAGATTTGAAAGGGTTCTGATTCTTTTTCCCTTCCAAAGCTTCCCCTCACATATATATATATATATATATATATATATATATATATATATATATATATATATATATATATATATATATATATATATATATATATATATATATATATATATATATTACTTAGGAAAAATAATAAAACTGGCTTTTTGGGGAGCTGCAGCCCTTTTTGGAAATTAAGTGTTTTTTCATTGTCTTTTATATCATATTTCTGTATCCTGTAAATTTCTTTTTTGCTACCTCGTTCTTTTTGTTTGTGCACCATGTTTTTAAGTTCTCTTTTTAATTTCTTTCTGCATCCTCTATTTTTTACGATGGTGCAAGTGTGAACAGCAGAAAAAAAATATTTAAATTTATTTTCTCCACCGTTTTTTTACCAAAACAGCAGAAAAAATATATTTAAATTTATTTTCTCTAACGTTTTTCCAAAAACAGCAGAAAAAAAATATTTAAATTTATTTTCTCCAACGTTTTTCCAAAAACAGGAGAAAAAATATATTTAAATATATTTTCTCTTACGTTTTTCTAAAAACAGCAGAAAAAAAATATTTAAATATATTTTCTCCAACGTTTTTCCAAAAACAGGAGAAAAAATATATTTAAATATATTTTCTCCATCGTTTTTCCAAAAACAGCAGAAAAAATATATTTAAATATATTTTCTCTGCTGTTTCAAATAGTTTGCCCTTCTCCCGCTAGATGTCCCCCTTCACCACTTCCAAGGGAGCACTCATTATTTGAATTTGATAGTATGTGGTGACCAAAATGGCATGTAAAAGTGGACAAAAAAGACATTTTGGAACATTCATAATTGATATTGAATATTGATAAATGAATGAGGAATTTCATAGTTCATTTATGAATTGCAAATATTCACTTTTCATTATGCGAGCGGTTTGAATTGTTGTGACCCAACTTCCGTGTCTACGACGGTCATGAGAGTGGCATGGGGAAAGATCGACTCTGTATTAAAGGAGCATAGGCACGGCCACTTTGCACTTTATCAGTTACTCAGGAAATCACAAGTTTACCTGAGGGGGGGGGGGGGGGGTCTAGTATTTAACAAATGATAAACATGATTCGAGAACGCCCCGACCAACTTCCAGTTTGGAACGAAATTTGTACTTAGTGTTATAAATTCGCTGCCTATCCAAGGATTAGCTTCGTAGCCTAGAGGTTAATTGTCCGGCTCTCACGCGGACGATACGGGTTCAATTCGCCGACTCGGATGACCTTTTTTCATAACTTTTTTTCTTTTTTTTTTTGAAGATAGATAATGAAACAATTTTTTCTGTCTATATCTGACCCCATATATATAAATATATATATATATATATATATATATATATATATATATATATATATACACACAAATATATCCAGTTTCTTCTGCCCCCACACGACCCCCTTCCCCCAGAGAAAAGTGAATAAGTATATATATATATATATATATATATATATATATATATATATATATATATATATATATATATATATATGTATATATATATATATATATATATATATATATATATATATATATATATATATATATATATATATATATATATATATATATATGCATGCATGCATACATACATACATACATACTTATTCACTTTTCTCTGGGGGGAGGGGGTCGTGTGGGGGCAGAAGAAACTGGATATATTTGTATATATATATATATATATATATATATATATATATATATATATATATATATATATATATATATATATATATATATATATATATTTATATATATATATATATATTTGGGGTCAGATATAGACAGAAAAAATTGTTTCATTTTCTATCTTCAAAAAAAAAAAAGAAACAAAGCTATGAAAAAAGGTCATCCGAGTCGGCGAATTGAACCCGTATCGTCCGCGTGAGAGCCGGACAATTAACCTCTAGGCTACGAAGCCAATCCTTGGATGAGCGGCGAATTTATAACACTGAGTACAAAAGTCGTACCAAACTGGAAGTTGGCGTTCTCGAATCATGTTTATCATTTGTTAAATACTAGACCCCCCCCCCCCCTCCCTCAGGTAAACTTGTGATTTCCTGAGTAACTGATAAGGTGCAAAGTGGCCGTGCCTATGCTCCTTTAATACAGAGTCGATCTTTCCCCATGCCACTCTCATGACCGTCGTAGACACGGAAGTTGGGTCACAACAATTCAAACCGCTCGCATATAATGAAAAGTGAATATTTGCAATTCATAAATGAACTATGAAATTCCTCATTCATTTATCAATATTCAATATCAATTATGAATGTTCCAAAATGTCTTTTTTGTCCACTTTTACATGCCATTTTGGTCACCACATACTATCAAATTCAAATAATGAGTGCTCCCTTGGAAGTGGTGAAGGGGGACATCTAGCGGGAGAAGGGCAAACTATTTGAAACAGCAGAGAAAATATATCTAAATATATTTTTTCTGCTGTTTTTGGAAAAACGATGGAGAAAATATATTTAAATATATTTTTTCTCCTGTTTTTGGAAAAACGTTGGAGAAAATATATTTAAATATTTTTTTTCTGCTGTTTTTAGAAAAACGTAAGAGAAAATATATTTAAATATATTTTTTCTCCTGTTTTTGGAAAAACGTTGGAGAAAATAAATTTAAATATTTTTTTTCTGCTGTTTTTGGAAAAACGTTAGAGAAAATAAATTTAAATATATTTTTTCTGCTGTTTTGGTAAAAAAACGGTGGAGAAAATAAATTAAAATATTTTTTTTCTGCTGTTCACACTTGCACCATCGTAATTTTTCTTTATTTGCGTTCTCTTTTTCTCTGATTATGTTATTTTAGTATATACTTTTTTGTCAATTCTGTTGGAGATGTGACTGTCGGGTAGGTGAGGCCTAAAAAAAGTTGTTTGTTTCCTGTAACCCTACCCTAACAAGTTTTTATTCAAAAAAATCCCTTCCCCAAAGTTTCAATCGGCTGTCCAACTCCCAATCAATGTAAAACATGCATAAAACACACATTTTTGACCAAAAAAATAATGCAAAAAACTTTTTAGCAACCTACCTACCCTATTCTTTTTGGACCGTTACAGGAAACAAACAATTTATTTTTTTAGGCCTGATAGAATATTCAACTTCGGGGCAGGATGATTTGAGTCCCCTCTCTCTCTCTATCCAAAATATCTGTGGAAAGGCTGTCCATGTTTATAAATAACTTGTACATGGCATTTCAAAATGATTTTGATGTGTGATACATGAATTTTCTCACCTCATTTACAAATTTCTGTGACTTCTAGTGTGTTTTCTTTTATTTAATCATGTTCATTCTTTTTTATACTCTCAAATATTATCTTTTTTACATTCACTTATTCTGTACTCCCAACTCTTCCTCATTTCTCCCTGACTTAATTAAATCATTCTCTCAGTTTTTGTTTTATTATCACTATTATTGGGTTCACTCAAGTTAGCGTTAGCAACTCAGGTAAGACATTCATTTCATAGTAGTGCTAAATATCTCAGAGCTAGAAGTTTCTGGATCTGCGGCTGCATTTACTGATCGCTGCATATAATTGCAGGAGTGCTTCACAATGTGTACTCTTTTAATGAAGGATATTGCTACTTTGTGAAATGGTTGCAAAACAAATTTACCTACTACATAATTAAGAAATTTTGAAATTCTGAGAAAGCAAGAAAACCAAAAAACTAATTAGAAAGAAATACATTTAAAATGACATTTTAATGTTAATGACCTAATAACTGGAAAATAAGACATTGTCAACATATATTGGGGTGAAAATTCTTGAACTTCGCTGGGTCGCCAAGTTTTCAATTTTAGTGGACCAGAGATGAGACCAAAAATTGACCTGGGCCACCAAATTTCCAAATTTGGTGGCCCAGGAATAAGACCAAAAGGTTGAAACCAGTTTGCAGCACTGCTAACCTGCTGTGCGAAGCCAGGAAATATCCCAAAGCACTTGCTGACCTGCTAATGACCATTCAACTGGGTTAGTCGTATGACCCAAAGCAGCTCCATTTTGAAGACACCCCCTCGACCTTCATTTTGATATATATAGCAAGTTGGGGGTAATTATGCCTCAAAATTCAAGTTATGCTACCAAAGCCCTCAACTGCCAGGCCGCTTTTAGGCTGTGAGGTATGAATAATCTAACCCACACACGTCCAAATACCTGCCAATCACAAAAATTTGAAGGGGAATTGTTTCTTTTGCAGTAACAATCAACTTTCAATCAAATAATGTATCAATTTCCTTGTGCTTTTCAATTAATTTCTGTTTTCGTCAGATTCCGGCTTGGCACTACTGCTCAAAAGATGCACGTCTTGGGAGATATCTCAAAAACAAAGACCACCAATCACAAAAACCTGAGGGAGAATTGTTTCTCGTATATGACGACAAACAACTTTCAATCAAATATCTTTTCAACTTCCTCACGCTTTTCAATTCATTTGCATTTGCATCAGATTCCAAAGATTTGAAGGAGAGTTGTTTCTCGTACGACAACAAAAAACTTTCAATGAAATATCGAATTAATTTTTTCACGCTTTTCAATTTATTTTCGTTTACGTCAGATACCGGCACGGCACGTCTGCTCAAAAGATGCATGTCTTACCTCCCTCCCTCTCGTGCACACTTGGCCTTCAGGCGAGGAGAGAGATCTAATCATCACACCTCAATAGGCGCTACTCCACGGCAGAGAAAATAAGCTACGCGGGAGAGCCAGGGGGGCTGCCCTCGAGTTGACCTGGCTGTGATGGGTTCGGTGATAAATGTAAACATGGTAGCGTTGAAGATGAGGGCTAGGGAGCGTGCTAGGAATGTCAATAACAGTAGTAACAACAACAATAAAAATCTGAGCTTCCTCTGATGGTCAGTTACATGCCTGTAGCACCCCAAACCTTAGATGAATACAACATGGATCGGTTGCCACAAGTCAATGACCTAGTGCTTGTACTTGTCTGAGAAAATTTTAGGCCAAGAAAAAAATATTGTTTGTTTCCTGCAATGGTCCGAAAAAAATAGGGTAGGTAGGTTGGTAAAAAAAATAATTTTGCATTATTTTTTTGGTCAAAAATGTGTGTTTTAAGCATGTTTTACGTTGATTTGGAGTTGGGAGGACGGAAAAAACTTAAGGGTTGGGATTTTTTTGAATAAAAACTTGTTAGGGTAGGGTTACAGGAAACATCAAACTTTTTTTTCAGGCCTTATCTATACATTGGAAGTAATTAGTGGTATGAGGCTGGGGGTTAGCCAGGAATTAGAAACTGGGTGCCCAACATTATTGGCATATGTAAAATGTTTGAGCATCCTAATTATTAAGGGGGACCACCATATACTCAGATTTCTCCCATTAACCTGTATGAATTTATCAAAATAAGGCATAATATCCTTTTACAATGTCAGTAATGTCATGTGGATTATATAGAGATGAAAATTTTCAATAATATGCTTGAGATTGACATTTTAAGAAATTCAACACAAATAATGTTAATTTCAAGCATATTTATAATTGACTCTTATTCACTGCGGTATATATCCCATGGCATCGTATATGGATATTATGGCTTTTTTAACAAGTTAATACATGGTTCTAATCTGAGTATATTGTGGTCTCCCTTGAAAAATAGAATGTTTACAAATATCTACTATGCCTATTTTGGGCACCCTGCCTGAAGGGCAACCCCAAGAGAAGTTCTTGGCACCCGGCGTGAAAGTGAGTCGTTCAGGCCACTGGGCCTCCGATTATTGTGAACGCTGTGGGGAGTTACGTGTTAACAACTCACTTGGAGATACGCTGGACTAAGTGGAATCAAATTGGCCATGAGGCCCAGCTGGTCACTGCCGGTCACCCTGCTGCTGACCAGCACTGACCACACTCTCCTTAATAACTCAATTACTCCACACATAGCACACTCTGACATAACTAACATCATAGAGCCTATATAGCTAACAACCGTTATTTCATATTACCAAGTACCAGGGCTCGAATTAGGGTGTCCCTTGAATTCTCCTGGGGCTCCCTCAAATTTCTGCAGGGAGCCCAAAGATGTACTGGTTTCCTTACACAACACCTTTAGGTAGCTTTTGATGATGCAATTGGGCTCCCTGCATGGCAAGCCCTGTTTACTATATAGAACTGCAAGTCTAAATATTGGACACTTGTATAGAACTGCAAGTCTAAATATTGGACACAAGTCCAATATTTACGTCCGACATCCTTACAAATGTTGTACAATAATGGTGAGCCAAGAAATTGACTTGTGACTTTACAAAATTGGTACTAATTTGTAAATGGTTCCGATTCCATTTTTTGGACTTCGAATCTGATTCGTCTGTCACACGATAAGTAAAATTATTGGGTCCGACCTGCCAATCTCAGAATTATGATGGACCGTCTGATGGACCGTCTGATTCTGGTGTGACTGGGGCATTAGGCATCTCTTGAGGGGAGAATATATCAGAGCCAGATCTTCACCTGTCATACTATCTTATCATAATCAACATAAAGTGTCGAATGAAGATTCCCTCGGGACTTTTCCCTGAATTTTTTTCTGGAGTTATCGGGATGGAATGACATCCATCAGAGAAGAAACAACGTTTATCTTTATGGTTATCGTAAAACGTAATCCAACTCAGCTGGACGACCTGAGGAACATGAACCACTGAACCCTGCAGGCACTCACCACGGGAGCTCACACAGTTCAGACAGTATGATGGTATAAGATATATACATACATTATATATATATATTTTTTAAGGGAGACCACAATGTCCATAGATTACAACCGTAAACACATATTTACTCATTGAAATATGGCATAATTTCCTTATACAATGTCAAGGGAATTTTTTCTTTTTGGTAATCATGTATGGTTCTATAAGAGTTGTGAACTTGGGATTCGTATTGTCAAATGACAGCTTCAGAACAAGATCAACAGTTCACTTACTCTTTTCCTGTAGATCGGGTTTAATCCAAGTTAATCCAAGTTAATCCAAAAGCCCTGGTAATCCATGTAATCCAACAGGGAAGCTAAAAGAAAAGCAGAAAAGTCTTAATTATTCAGTTTCAAAATGCTCTTTTGCAGTCAAATTCCATAAGTCATGAAAAAATGACAGTAAATAATAATTATGTCTTTCTTGTTGTAAACTAACAGTCATATTAGAATAGACTAAAGTGTTGTAAAACATTCCAGTTAGAACATAAACTGTATAAGGTTTAGTACAGTTTTTTATACTTGTTGTCTTTATCAATATCTGGAAATAAGCATTTTCAAACAAAATTTTAATTGAAGTAATTCACAAATTTAAAAACATAAGATATTCAAGAAAATACATGTCTATTTCTTCCAAACAATGTGTCAATTTCAAAGACCAGGCTCAGTGAAAAACATTCCTTAGCCTTATTTCAGCAGCTGCAATGAGTGACTTGAGCATAGAATACATGGCGCAGAAAAAATGGCAGTCAAAACAAACAACAAAAAATAGAAGTATGTGAAGCGAAGTAGCGGATGACAGGTTGACCGAACTCTTACATCTCAAACATCCTGAGATAGCAAAAGTTCAGCACAGAGGCAGAAAAAAACCTACAGAAGCGAAATCCATATCTTTTCCAACTCTTTTATTGTATAAAATGTAAATCGGTCACATAAACAATGACGAATGACAACAAATAATGATATCAATTACGAGGCCTAACAAAATGGTTGTTTGTTTCCTGTAACCCTACCTACCATATATATTTGGCCCTACCAAAAAACATTCCGCAACGAAAAACATGAACAGCCCAACTATCTGTCTACCATTTATCATTGTAAATATTTCTTGAAATAAAAACATTTTCCTACCTACCCTACCCTAGTTTTTCTTGGGGTCTTACAGGAAACAAACAATATTTCTTAAGGCCTAACAATAATGATGGTGCTGATGATGATGATAGTAATTAAAATATCAACAATTGAAATAATAACGATGGTGATGAGAATACGGATGATGACAATTAGGGCCAGGAATCGTTCCGAAATTTCGGCTCGATTAATCGCCGAAGTTTCCGACTGATCAATCGATTAAAAACCATTATTTTGAGAGTGCTATATCCTTCAAAACACGCTAGTACCGAACCCGGAAGTAAAGCGTGGAAACGGCGACGGCGCCATTTTGAAAATCAGACTTGTCAACACAGGTATAAGTCGCTACGTAAAATGGATGCGGCGGCGAGAATAGGCACAAAAGCAACAGTTAAGGTAGGCAAATGTTTTTATTAGCCGCTGTAACAGTGGGATAAGTGGTCAATAAGGTTTTTGTGGAGGAAATTACGTGTTTTTTTACGATGTTAGCGATGTGAGCGATAATCGGAAATAATCGATTTCCCAAAACTTGACTCGACCCGGTCGGATTTTATGCCGATCCGACCGACTGATCGAGCTTACGATTGATCGTCCTAGCCTTAATGACAATGATGATGATGATTATGATGATGATGAACCACAATAATAAGAATAATAACAATTAGATAAATGATATAAATTTAAGTTCCAAATTGAACAAATCAGAGGAAATCTATCCTTCTTAGTAGCAGAAAAAACAGGTGCAACAGAATATAGTAGCAGGCTAAACAAGGATCATCAGCAAAACAAGTATACTATTTACCGTAAATTCCACCCTAGGAAATTGGGCCACTATAATCATTTTGCGAATTAATTAATGGGAAATCTGGACAACCCTCAATCCATCGGCAGTTGCCATTTCACAAGATATGAACCTAGCTGTAAGTCTTGCTGATACAACATATATTGTATTTGCCAGCCCAGAAAATTGTAATTTATATCAAAACATGTCCCAAATTACTGAGATTTTACAGGGATCGCGAGGACGCCGTCCACATATCCTTTTGACGCATAGTCAAGTGGTTTGGACGCAGAGGTGTGAAGTGGCTGCGTCCAGAGAGGACGCATAAAATTCCCATTAAGAACCCATTAATTTCCTGTTCACAACAGTTCTTTGAGCTGTAAGCAGTAGCACAGTCAACTTAACTTCAGAAGCTGGATAAAGAAATCTACCCATTTAACCCCTTGCCCCCCTAAGTGACCACATTTGTTGGCATAGTAAGTCAACACTCATTTGTGACTAATGATCAGGATGCAGGATTTTCTGGACCTTGATATTAGTGTGGATGCAACTTTTTTTGACCCTATCGCTAACACTGATTTTATGGTAGTCTACTGAGATTTTGCGGTAGTCTCTTGACTACCGCCTGAATGCTGCAGTAGTACCTCGGTTAAGGCCCCAACACATGCTACCTACAGCAGACAGGCTTTTTCCAGCTCCAAGGAACCAACTGATCATTAATTGCTACACAACTGTTACCAGGAACAACCTACCACTGCCTTTCAACTGTTACGAGGAAAAATCCCCCACTGTCTATGGACAGGGTGCAACATGGGTTGCAAAACGTTATTTTCTGAGCGGGGCAAGCTGACCCTTAAGTTGACTTGCCCCGCCGGCACTTCCACTTGCCCCGCCACTCTGTTAAACATAGGTGAGATTGGACTTTGCCCAAAATATTACTTGCCGAGCCGGGCAAGTCAGGGTCTTGTTCAGCTTGCCCCATTGCCGTTTTTTGCCAATTTCACTTGCAACGTGCAACGGGGCCAGTGGTTATGTTGCACGCTGATGGAACCCCAATCCCCCACTTATTCATCAAACACATTCATCCTTCAGATAAGGACCAAGTAGTCTTGTGACAATTTTGTGAAAGAATGTACCTTTTGGGGAAAAATAATAGGAGTGCCCCAAAGTTACTGAGAGTCTATGGTATAAGCCCAAAGGTCCTGACAACTGGCAGGTCTCTTAACCCTTCCAATGCTGAGGCTACTTTCGTCCAAAGCACAAGGAGGCAAAGAATTTTGAAAAACATCTAAATCCTGTCATATTGGTATTCATTTGATGGCTCTCACTGAGTACTCTCAGATGAGTACCCATTTGCCAGGGTTTCAGTCATTTCTTCAGTTTTTTTGCAAAATTGCATTGGCCAAATAAGCCACCAAGCATCGGGGTTAATATGTATTTATGTATTTATACCACAGACAATGGGATTAGTGCCTCATGAATAACGAATGAGTTATAATATCATCCATCAGCCAAATCCTGAGCTACATGTTTATCAATAACAAGGATCTCTTGGATGGCTTGCTGCATGAGGAGTGAAAAAACAACATATTTCTTCACATAGCGTTATCATATTAAGCTATAGCCGCTATCAATAACGTCTTTATGGATATTTATCATGTATAGCTTATTATAGTTTAACCCTTCCAATACTGAGGCTATTTTCGTCCAAAGCACAAGAACGCAAATATTTTGAAAACCATCTAAACCCTGTCATGTTGGTCTTCATAGGATAGCTCTCACTGAGTACTCTCAAATGAGTACCTATTTGCCAGGGTTTCAGTCTTTTTTCAGTTTTTTTGCATCATTTCATATTGGCCAATTTAGCCACCAGCAGCATAAGGGTTAAGTTATAGCCGCTATCAATAACGTCTTTATGGATATTTATCATGTATAGCTTCTTATAGCTTAACCCTTTTATTTGGTCAATAGAAAATGATGCGAAAAAACCCCCTGGAAACTGATGGAAAACCTAGCAAATGAGTACTCATCTGATAGAACTCAGTGAGGGCTATCTAATGAATACCATCATGACAGGGCTTCGATGATTTTCAAAAGTTTTGCGTTTATGTGTTTTGGATGAAAGTGGCTTCAGCATTGAAAGGGTTAAGTAGATTACATGGAAGCTAAGTCTGCCTAAGCCTATTCACATTGGGAGTGTACAAACAATCTCTCCATATGTCTTTCTGTTAAACTTAACCCTTATGCTGCTGGTGGCTAATTTGGCTAAGTTGTGATTCTTCTTACATCCCTTGCTTCTTACCGACAGTTTTTCCGGTGCGGTTGACAGATTGGCGGGCAGGGGGAGCTGCTATTATGTGGGCGTTGCCAGTCGGCTGCCAAGACATGCGAGACAGGGAGCTGGGACCAGTTACAGTCCTCCGGCCAGCACTTAGCATCAGCTTCCATCTAACACTGTCATCTTAACCCAATAGCACTCACAGCTCCCCGTTAGATATCATCTAAAATTTTAGACTAAAACTTTGATATCTATGGAACTTACTGTAAATTCTCTGTAATTTGGGACACTTCTTAATAATCTCAATTTTTATGGGTTGAGGGTGGCCAATGTTTTATGAAAATACTGACAATGCAGAGTAATAGTTGACCATACTTTGTAAAAAAGCTACCAGTGATATATCAAGGATGGTCCATATTTCCCAATAAATATTTTGTAAAACAATTATAGTGGACCAAATTCCTAGGGTGGTCTAAATTTCCGAGAAGTTAGGTGAGTAGTTACAGATAACTTCAACTCAGCCAGATCATCTTCAGTTTTCATCTCCTCTTATTTTACCTAAAGGTGCCCAAAAATACATCTCAAAGCACATATTTTTCATAAGTTCTAAGAGCATGGCAGGATTAATGTACTAAGGGCAGACAGTCTTGTTGTCAATTCTGACCTAGGCTTGTTAATTCTCTTCTAACCAAAGGCCAATTTAGACCCCAACAAAAAACACCTAGGGAAACCCCTGTCGTCCAACATTCTGTTGCCATGCCAACATAAAACATTTGTTGCTGACTGTCATGGTGATCTATGTTAGTTGCATTTCTGCCTGCTGTCCTAGATAGAAGTCACTCTGTGCTCTGAAGCAGTGACATTTCTGTTGAAGGGCTTGAAATAACTTTTTATAAAATGTTTATATTTTGATATTCTGTTCATTCTCTCTCTCTCTCTCTCTCTCTCTCTCTCTCTCTCTCTCTCTCTCTCTCTCTCTCTCTCTCTCTCTCTCTCTCTCTCTCTCTCTCTCTCTCTCGCATATTCGGTCTAAATTGTGACTATCCAGTTGATAATCAGTGGCTAACCGAAAGTCACTGGTTACTTCATGACGACTTGGCTATTGGTGCTGGCCCCCTAAGACCCAACTGATTTAAAGACATGGACAGTTTCAGGTAACTCAGGAAATTTCACTATTTAAAGGGTTGCCAACATTGTATAAGAGTAGGATGGGACGAGAAAGCTCATTTCACAGAAGGTGCTCACATTGATTTTCACTGGTTTTGCCTTTAGGGCCAGCAGGAAACCATAAATAGCAAAAGACCCAGTCCAGACTGCTTTGGCAACAAACAATTAGAGAAATCATTAAATATTGCAGAAATTATCAACTTATTATTTTTTGTCATTGATTTCCAAGTACAATCAGCCATTGGCGGCACTTGATGAATGGCCCCTTTGCGAGACCCAAATGGGCCAGCTTAATCGATTTCTCATGTTTACAATGGGGTTCTGGAAGTGATGTTCTTCAAGACTGCCCTGTGATTTTTCATTTTGGCTAAAATTAGGTCCATTTTTGAAAGTTTATAAAAGAAATCAAGAAATTCTATAGGAGAATTCCTATAGCTTTTTTTCTAATGTTTGCAATAAGCACTAGCTGTAAGATGATAATGGATACATTCAAAGGTTAAATATCTTTATCATCAATGAAACATTAATGAAGTTGATATCTATTCTATGATTAAAACAACATACACAATCTCAACTGAGAAGTTGATAGAGTTTGGGCTGAAAACAACTGAAGAACTAGTTAACTAAAATGAACAGTTATGATGATGATGATAATGATAATGATGATGATGATGGTGGTGATGATGATGATGGTGGTGATGATGATGATGGTGGTGATGATGATGATGATGGTGATGATTATGATGGCAGGTGTAATACAAAGCAGGGTAATAAACTGGTAGTGATGATGGGATGATAAAGATGATGATGATGATGTGTAATACAATGCAAAGGGAAAAGGACCTGTCCAGAAAGCAATCAAGCAGCTACACCTGTACTTGGCAGCGTTACCCTGTCCAGTCTCCTCCACTCCTCCCTGCCTGTAATGATAGTTTTATGAGCGGGCGGGCGCGTTAGACACAGCATGGGTGGCCGCCGTGAGTAGGTTCACTTGGCACAGGCCAAGACAGCACAGGTCTGGATCCCATCATACTCCATAGTTAAACACTTACAGACATGTTACATGAACACTACCAGTCCCACCCATTCAACATCATACGCTCAAAAACACGGCAAGATCTTGGCCAACGTAAAGTATGGTCTTCAACTGCACAGATCGCCATTATATAGGCTTTTGCTACGTACAGGGTTAACTCTTTTATACAGACATGTTACATGAAGACTTCCAGTCTCCTCCATTCAACATCATAAGCTCCAAAACATGGCAAGCTCTCGCCCAGCGTAGAGTAGGCCTACAGTCGCACAGATTGCCATTTTGGCCCTTTAACCCTTTAATATCTAACAAGGAGCTCTGAGCGCTAATGGGTTAACCCTTCCTTTGCTGTCAGCTGAGGCTACTTTAATCCAAAGCACATGGAGGAAAAAACATTCAAAAACCATCTAAACCCTGTCATGTTGGTATTCATTGGAAAGATCTCCCTGAGTACTCTGAGGAGTGACCATGTGCCAGGGTTTCAGTCATTTTTCCAACAGCAGCATAAGAGTTAAGAAGCTTTTGCTACTGCATATAGGGATAACACTTCTATACAGACATATTATAAGCAGAGTACTGTCTGCTCCTCTCCATTTAGGGGAGCTTTTGCTACATACAGGGATAACTCTTTTATACAGATACATTACAAGAAGAGAACCAGTCCTCTCCATTCAACATCATACATGCTCCAAAACATGGCAGGCTTTTGTGTGGAGTACATGGCATTCAGTCGCACAGTTCGCTATCTTGGCCCTTTAGGGAGCTTTTGCTACATACAGGGTTGACTCTTTTATACAGTCATATTACATTCTATCAATCCACGTAATTCAACATCATACACTCCAAATAGTATCATGCTTCTGAGCTTGAGTCTGGCTACCATCAGTAAACAATGTAAGGCTCTTTTAGGGACTTATGCTATACATGGAGGGTTAAAATTCATATCCTCTTCTTCCTAGTACATGTATGTCAACTTTAACTTGCTGTTCAAAGGCTATGACACGGTGATACTAAGTACTATGTAGAAATTTACCTGTCCCCCGTTCTACTGTCACAATCACACACTCCATGCATAACATGCTCCCTCCTTAAGTCTGTCTGCCTTCTGCTATAACAAGTAGGGACTAGGGGTGACAATCAGGAGCAAAATGCTATATATATAGGGTTGAACACTAACACACATATGTTACATGGAATGAAGGGTATTCGTCATGGAGTTCTACAGTCACAATGTTCCATGTTTTTTCAGTACATAAATATGCTGTTATCTGTTGAACTCCGGTGTTATCTTAATCATTTGGGCAT
Source organism: Maea johnstoni (assembly GCA_963942565.1). NCBI lineage: Eukaryota > Metazoa > Annelida > Polychaeta > Spionida > Magelonidae > Maea > Maea johnstoni. Next base: position 31,195,122 of record OZ012696.1, read on the forward strand.
GGGGTTCGATGAAGGCCGTTGCATGGGATTATGCTACTTTGTGTCACTGCAAGTACCTGGACTACTAAATAAAGGTACATGCTTGGCAATTTTAAGAAAAATTAAAGAAAGAACATATAATGGGTTGCCAAATACTTCTAGCCCATAGTTAAACATAGAAGCCATCAGGTTGGCCAAAAAAAGTATATTTCAACCCCAGTAGTCAGAGTGTGAGGCATGAAAATGGTCAGGCCGACACGTAATAGCTATCGAGACAGCGGCGGCAGCGAATCAGCTCTGGCAGTTGTCCCTAATTAGTTGTGGAGGCTTTAATCAGGGCTGTCACGTCCTGAGAGATTGAGGATTCACGGCGAAACCTGACGCCACTCGCAACAAGCCGCAGAAAGGACCGAGAGATGACACAAACGATCAGAATACCATACCACCGAGCCGCGGTAAGCTGACTCAGACCCCTATCTTTAGCAGGTTACGACGGCTACTGCTGAGTTATTTATCTTAAAGAACTTGGAAGTACTACATCAGGAAAAAGACTTAAATGACAGCAAACTGAAGATGGTCAGATTTAGAGGAGTAGGGTTACTGTATAACTGGTATTTTTTTTACATGCATTTAATTTTCACTATGTTTGCACACCCCATGATAGCGCCAAAATAACATCCTTCAAATAGATATTTATATAGTAATAAATAAATATAGTTTGAGTGCTTGAATGGGCGAATTTAGAGAAGCACAAATACCCTACAGCAGGGCTGTAGAGCGAACACTTCAAATTTTAAAAGGCCGTATACATACAGTATGCAGGGTCTGACAATAACCAGAAAACTCTACAAGCCTGGTAGGGCTAGTGGCATATGGATTATACTAGCCCTACTCCAACTTGTACTGGCCCTACCTGAAAATCCAAATAATCATTAAATCTTGACCCCTTTTATTATCTAAATATGCAAGAAAATATGCTATTAATCTAAATCTTCCTAAAGGCACCAACCAAAATTTCAACATGTCAAGTAATCAATCTTATCATGACTGGTAAATTTGTACTAGTCTGGTAGGGCTACAAGGGTTAGTAATTAACTAGCCCTACCGGCCCCTTTTCACATTTTTACTAGTCCAGACTAGTAGGGCTACCTTGTATGTCGGACACTGGTATGATACAACATGATTTGACCATTTCTTATTTTTTGGTTACTGTTCACTGACAAGTCATCAAGGTACCCTTTTCTTGCATCCCAATCTCATGCTTAGTCAGTATCGATATAAAACAACAACACTTACAATAAGGCCATTTAACTCAAGTTCTACAAAATACTTGCCAATTCTAAATTCAAAAATCAAAAAAGAAATTCCATAAGTACTTGCAAATCATATATTCAAAATACTTGAAAATCAACTAATTATGTATATATTCAAAATCTTTCCAAAAAAATTCAAAACATCAATTCTACATTCGAAAACAGTTTCCAAAATAGTTGCTTCTTTGTCTTACCATGCAGTAGCCTGCCTCCAAGGCAATATCTAAATGTTATCCCTAAACATGCTAGTGCTCCGACTGCTCCGGGCCTGACTACATCAGTGCTGAGCGAGGAACCGAGAGTTCCCTTACCCGAAACAGCTGGTTGACCTTTGACCCTCCAGGCCTGCGACTCATAAAGACAAGGACGATCTTCCGTTTGGTCCCCACATCGTTGTCATTTTCGTCGGTGTCACGTACATACCTCTTTGTGATGCGTATCCTGAGTCCTGCACTTTCCCTCAACCTAACAGCTGTACTATGCCACTAATGTCATCATACTGTCACCATAATGTCACCATACTGTCCCCATACTTCCCATAGCATATGGGTCACATACCACAACACTCTTTTATCATGAAATGCAATGCCATTTTTTTTTTCTTTTTGTTTGTTTGTTTTTTGTTTAGGGGTCAGTCCCTAGCGTATAAAATGAATCTAAAATATGATTTTTATATTCAAACTTTGAATTTCAAAGTATCCTTTTTTACTTTGGTTAATATAGGCAAACTATTCTCCTACTCAAACTACTCTGTCTTGCTTATAGAAATCTTTTGACTCCCAGCAAAAATTTGAGGGAGCCCCAGAAAAATTCAAGGGAGCCCTGGGCTTCGGCACCCCCTAATTTCAAGCCCTGGTCTAAGGTGATTGCCCTGCTTTTGTTATTTCTGTTTCCAACTCTATTTCATGTTTCCCAGACAAGGTCTGATGAAGAATAGCCACAGGCACTAGTAATCAGTAATCACTTCCTAGCACCAATATGTCACCCTCCTTCAAAATTACAAGATTGCATACCAATTGAGAGATAATTATGGCCATTAATCCCCTAATTCACCATGTTATATTGTGACCGGAAGACCACCCTTTTTCTCTTGGTCACCAGAAGTATTGACCATACCTTTACCTTATCAATCTTAATCAAGTAAGGATGTGAAAATGGTTATTTTCAGATTGTCAAGGCCCCCTTTGATATTATCGTATTGTAAGCAATAGTTACTATTAATATCATCTAGTGTTCGGAATCGGTCACAATTTTCAATATCAATCATCGGTCCATCTGAACGACCGATGATCGATTAATAATCGAAGTTGTATATGCGCAGTTTTCCTTTGGAAGTCTTGGCTTGTTCAACGGTTCTTGGTTCCATTATTGTAAAGGAGCTAATCTAACTCTCTTTAAATACCCCTTGAACCCCTAAGTTTTACTTGTTACAGCACTGCTTGATATTAATTAAGATTTTGCAGGCTTTAGTTGAGTCTCTCTATTGATAAATAGGCTATTTCTAGATACAATTTATTTTTTCAAAGTAATCAAAATAATCGATCTAATAAAATTGCAATCGATCATCAAAATCAGAGGTTGAATGAGCAATTAATCGGCATGTCCGATTAATCGGACAATCCCTAATATCATCATATAATATTAATGTATGTCAATATCATCATCATCATCATTAGCATCATTATTAGAAGCATCATCATCATCATCATCATCATCATCATCATCATCATGTTCATCATCATCATCAGGGGGTGACTAGAAATCTCTACAGCTTTAGGCTGCATTTTATTGGGACCTATTGGGCCATTTTATCATTGTATTGAAAGGTTCTTCCCTGGCTGCATATTCCCCATTTAGAAGCACTGTAGAGCCATATTGAAATCTTTATTAAACAGCTGTTTTGAAATTACCAAATTGAATGAGAACCGCATGGCACCAGTTTCCAAAATCCATTCATACTTCTATATTCAGGCACCAACATAAGTTTTAGAACTAACTTACTATGCCAGGCAAGTAGTAGATTTTTACTTGCACAACATATTTTTCTGGCATGCCCGAAATAAGTTATAACATACTCTAGAATGGCATGCATATTTATCATGAATTTAGTAACTAGAAAACCATTTTCTTTTTAATTGTGTTGCATTATTTGCATATTTCTGGGTACTTGTGCCATTTTCATTATAAAGAAATGTGTAGTGTTCAGAAAATCAGCTTGCCCATTCGGGCAAGTGCAAAACTTAAATGTACTTGCCTGAGTCCCATTTTTCAAATAATCACTTGCCGGGGCAAGCGGGCAAGTACTTATATCAGTGCCTGATATTCTATCATTGCACTATTATTGTTGTACTGAAAGGTTCTACCCTGGCTAGTAGGATAAACAAGATCTTGTGGCATGTCCACAGGTCCATGTGTCGTTGCTGATAGGAGACAGAGAGTGACACGGCATGTGTGACCCCCGACCTCTGACCTCTTGGGCAGGGAGCCGGCACTATTTGGTGACAGTGAGGATGACCGGAGCATCCTTGTAGAGAACACAGCTGTGCCACACTCTTTAACCCTTATGCTGCTGCTGGCTAATTTGGCCAATACAAAATCATGCTAAAAACCTGATAGATGCCTGAAACCCTGGCACATGGGTACTCATTCGAGAGTACTCAGTGAGAGCTATCCAATGAATACCAACATGACTGGGTTTAGATGGTTTTCAAAAGTCTTTCCGTCCTTGTGCTTTGAATGAAAGTAGCCTCAGCAGGTTAACCCTCTCAAGCCCAGAGTGCCAAGTTAGGGAATACCATTATACCAGACATACCTTCAACTAGGGTTGGAAATCCTAAAAGTTACGGTGATTTATTTCCTATGAAAGCATGTATTGGAAAACACCAAATACACACAATACTAAATTGATTGATCGATCATTAAAACAAAAGATCTATTATTTTTTATTATATGTTCTCTGCTCACATATTCAAAGTTTCTATTCAAAGGGGGCCTTTATTTACCATGCAAACCATGTATAAAAGTAAAAGACTATCGTCATAGACACAAGAACTATGAGCTCCTGACCATTTATCATTCAAAATTTAGGGGTAATCAGCCATATATCAGACAATCACAATTAAGTGAACACTTAATTGTGAGTGGGCATATTATCATTGATAATAATCGATAATAATCGACTAATTGCTCGAAAATTTGGACGTTTAATCAAGCTACAATTTTCCTATGTTTCCCAGCCCTATCAGGCAGGGACTTAGCCAGGATTTTCGTAACAGGGTGTCCAAACGGGGATTTCAAGAATTTAGGGTGACCAAAAACTCTGATTGAAAAAGTAAAAATCATTACACTGATTATGTACATTAACAAATAAAGTAATTATATTCTCAAATCTTCAAGAAATGTCATTGTTATTATTTTGAAGTTAAACTTTTTAGAAATTTAACTTGGAAATAGTATTTACAAAAAATACATACCAAAATCTAGGGTGTCTTTTTTACCTAAAATCAAGTATTTTTCATGAACCAGGGAGTCCAAAAGACACCCAGACACCCTGCTGCCTAAGACCTAGCCTAACTACAAGGCCCTACTCTGTTTTAGTTTATTATATATAAATGCCTGCACCTGTACTTCATAGGGACTTGTGGCCCACTGTTGGCCATTTAGTTCACACAATTGCCACATGAGGGCTGTGATGGAAGTTTTTTCAACTGAACTCCTATTATACCGCAGTGCCATCTATCTACAATGGAAGACATTTAGATATGGCCTGGGAGGCAGGCTACCTAAGACCCTGCTATCAGGTAGCTGTGATAAAACAGGGCAAAATGCATCAAGGCCTAGGCGCTAGGGCGGGTAGACTGGTATCACCATCATGACTAGCCATGCATATCCTATTTCTCACTTACTAATGCCTTCCTGTACAAATAGGATACAGGAGTTATCACTGTGACCATCTCGCGGATATCAATATGAATGGGCCAATCAGGGGGCAACTCAATAGCACCCTCTACAGCACCCAGGGAAAGAAAGGTACCCATGCCAGCTGACACCCCTGATACCCGCTTATCAAAACAAAAGGGCGGGGCAGCATTAGCATATTGATCCTTTAACCCTTTCAATGCTGAGGCTACTTTCGACCAAAGCGCCCAGATGACTACCCATGTGCCAGGGTTTCAGTCATTTTCCAGTTTTTTTTGCATTTTTTTGCATTGAAAAAATTAGCAAATAGCGGCATATGGGTTAACCCCGTTAATGCCCGTAGCACCTAAACCCCCCCTGACTTTTTGGCAATATCTCTTCAAAGATGAATTTTCGGAAATATTTGAAGGAAACATGTAAATCAGAAATTAACTAACGACTCCCCTTCAAATATTTTTCAAATTTATGATCAATTTCCAAGTTATTTTCCAAAGTATCACAGATCTGAACGACAAAATTCAAGGAAATCTCCAAGCATGAATGGGTTAAAGGCAAGGTTCAGCCAAGTGCCAAAAGATACATGGGTACAACTGACAGCTGAATATATGTAGATATACCTTCTTTTAATCCTTCCAATGATAAGATTACATTCGTCCAAAGCATAAGGACGCAAAGATTTTTGAAAATCATCTGAACCCTGCCATGTTGGTATTCATTGGAAAGCTCTCGCCGTGCACTCTCAGATGAGTACCCATGTGCCAGGGTTTTAGTAACTTTTTCAGTTATTTTGCATCATTTTGAATGGGCCAAATTAGACACTAGCAACTAAGGGTTAAATTCTCATCAAAACTAAAACATGGGATGCATAAATTAGCATATTGATAGCACCAAGGGGGGGGGGGTGGACTTAGTTTAAGGGAGACAGGTAAGCAGCTGTGACCCCAATACTAGCTTATCAAAACAAGAAGGCAGGGTAGCAGGATTAAAATATTGATCCTCTATGCAAAGACAGGTTCAGTACACAGTTAGGGAAAGAGGGGTACCGAAACAGCTGGTACCCCTAATACTAGTACCCATTTTTCAAAACGTAAGGGTGGGGCATAATATCATTAGCATATCAATACAAACATAAAGACACCCTAGCACACAGAATGAGGCGTACCCCAAAACAGCTGATCCCCCTGATACCCACATTTATTGATTGTAGAGAGAAGGGAGCCAGCATGCCTGGAGAAGGGGAGTGAGGACTCTGTATGATGAATGAGACAAGGGCAGCTGACACTGTTCCCCAGTGTAAAACCCTGGACACAGCTGTGCGCCCATCAATACACTAACCACAATACACACACGCAGCAATATGAATGGAATACGGGAACATCAACATAGGATACATGTTTATCTTTTATTCTTACTATAGAGCCCATTAATGATCTGGCTATATGTGTAACCCTTTCATTACCAAAAGAGCTCTCTCTCTCTCTCTCCCTCCTCTCCCCCCCCCCCCCCCCCTCTCCTCTCTCTCTCTCTCTCTCTCTCTCTCTCTCTCTCCTCTCTCTCCTCTCTCTCTCTCTCTCTCTCTCTCTCTCTCTCTCTCTCTCTCCTCTCTCTCTCTCCTCCCTCCCCTCCCTCCCCTCCCTCCCTCCCTCCCTCCCCTCCCTCCCTCCCTCCCTCTCTCTCTCTCTCTCTCTCTCTCTCTCTCTCTCTCTCTCTCTCTCTCTCTCTCTCTCTCTCTCTCTCTCTCTCTCTCTCTCTCTCTCTCTCTCTCTGCCATGCTTCCCAAGAGACCAGGACATCATAACCTCTCCCACTCTCACAGTACACATGTATATAAACCATTTAAACATTAAATAACCTAAGATCTGCATGAAGTTTTTGGCTCTATGTTTTGCTGTTTTATTACCTATTAAATGGCTAAATGTGTACCCTTTTCTCACAAAAAAACACATTAATTTGCTGGCTCTATGTTTTAACCCTTTAATTGCCTATGATACCCTTGAATTATTCCCATATTAGGTTTAACTCTTTTGTTACCAAATCTCCTCATCATTGCATGATCTGGCTCTGTTCTTTCTTTTTTTATTCAGCCCATTAATTTGCCTGGTAACTTGGGACATATTTTTCGTGTAAATGAGTGGTTTTATTACTTCTTTACAACCCCCACAGGTAAGCACTGCAGAGCATATTGAAATCTAATTAAACAGCTGTTTTGATATTACCAAATTGAAAACCGCAAATTGGCACCAGGTTCCGAAATCCTTTCATATTTCTATATTCTATTATCGTACTATAATAACATCATTTAGGAGCACAGTTTGTTATCATATTGAAGCGGTGACTCAATCGAAGCACATGACTTCAATTTCGCTCTCTATCGGCCAGTCTATTGTCCCGACCAATCAGGATCTTCGCGCTTCAGTGAGAGACAATACAGAGAATCCATTGTGAGGCGTCCATCGTCCGTACATGCGCTCTCTTTCGGAGCAATCTGTCATAAATGACGAACGTTATCTGACATCTGCAGTGTGCCCGGCTGTTGCAAACGGAACCAGAGATTTCCAAGTTATGGTTGACTTTCCGCTTGATCGGTCAAGCAAACTGGGTCAAATCCCGGCAAACTTCTTGGCATGATGGAAATTCTAAACTCGATGGCATCCTGTACATCATTCACTGCACTCTCGATTGACCTTTTATGAAAATTCTCATATTTGCAATTCAGAAATAATTCCGTACTTAAGCGTTTCAAGTGCTCTTGATCGATTTGGATATTCTCCTAAAGGGTTAATCTACCGGTCTCGGGAAATGTCACGCGTTTCAGGGACTTCTGTCAATAACGTGCCACCATTTATAATTCATCACGAGTTGCGCTCACCTCCAGTGGTTAACCCATTCACACCTGAAGTGCGCACACATCCTCACACATATGCAAATATCTTGGTTTTAAAAGCATTGTTAGTTACCCTTATGCTGCTGGTGGCTAATTTGGCCAATACAAAATGATGCTAAAATCCTGAAAAATGATTGAAATCCTGAAACGTGTGATTCAGCGAGAGCTATCCAATGAATACCAACATGACAGGGTTTAGATAGTTTTCAAAAATCATTGCGTCCTTGCCCTTTGGACGAAAGTAGCCTCAGCATTGGAAGAGTTAATACATGTATGTCATTCTACCATATAACTTATTTTGGGCAAGCCAAAAATAATGTTGGGCAAGTACAATCCTTTAACTACTTGCCCAGCATGATATGAAACTTATGTTGGTGCCTGAAGAGGTTGCTACCTTAAAAGATACCGCAGGTAATTTCGACCCCCCCCCCCCCCCCCCAAAAAAAAAAAGAGGCCCCCTGACCTCTGCAGAATGGGGTTGCTAAAAGAGCATACATCTACCAGCATACCCAGCTGTCGCCAGGCCCAGACAATCGCCAAAAAAATCATGACAAATGCTTCAAAGGGGTTGCTACCTTGAAAGATGCCGCAGGTGATTTCGACCCCCCCTCCCCCGAAAAAAATAAAATTTCCACTCATGAATTATGGGGTTGCGAAATGAACATACATCTACCAGCATGCTCAGCTGTCGCCAAGTCCAGACAATCGCCTAAAAAATCATGCCGAATGCATCAGCACCCTCAGCAGGGGTTCTCAACGGTACAGCAGACTCTCTTTAACAGCAGGGTGGCTCTATTTAAAGGGGATATGACCCAGCTATGACATGCAGCTGTTCACTTTTCCATACAGTATCTTTTTTTCTGCAAACTTTTAAGTTTTATTTTTTTTAGTACTGGGTCTTTTCGGGTTCTAAGTCTAAGTTTTTAGTTCTAATTTTCATGATGATTGGGTTATGTTCTTCTGCTGTTGGGATGGGTAGCCCCCAGCTGAGATGCATAAAGTAGGAGAAAAGGAGGGACATTTAGAACATGTTGATTTGAACAATATGCCATCATACACTAGATATCACTGAACCTTAGGCAGGGGCAGATCCAGGAATACTGATGAGGGGATTCGTTTTCAACTTATAGTTTCAATGGTGGGTTTTGTTTCATGAAAATCTGGTGAAAACTGCATGTATTTCAACTCCTTGAACCCCTCCTGGATCTGCAAGTGCCAGTTAGGGGGACCTACCTACCCTAGGTTCTCTGATGAACATAATGTATCACTGAGCCAAGTTGTCACACAATTTGCAGCCTTTGCCCAAATAAAAAGTGCAGCTTTTTTTTTGTGGCACACCATCTGGTAATTTTGGGATACATGTTGTGGAAATGGATAGAATGTGAAAAGCAGGTGAGTTATGTATATATACAGGTTCCTGAAGAAAGTGACATTAGAATGTCATCGTAAGTGAAATGTACGCTAACCACCTGAGGCATGTGTGCTATGTATTCATTACCTGCTGCACCTGAGGAGGAGCCTGACTCACTCACCCTCTATCTCGTATGTTACACCTTTGCAAATCCCAAGTGCTAACTCAGCCATCTGTTCACAACAAATACCAGTTGAGCACCTACCCTGCAACTGGCAGCAAGTAGGGCTTCCATCCATAGCCTTAGCAAGCAGGGTGTCTGTGTGTCATTTTGGACACCCAAATCATCCCTCAAGACACTTAAAATTGTCTGTTATTAATTTTGAAAAATGCCAATTCTAAGCATATACATGTAATTGAATTTTTTCATCTCCATATAATTCCCATGACATTGTACAAGGATATCATTCCTTATTTTGATCAATTCATACATGTTTATGGTTGAAATCTGAGTATATTGTGGTCCCCTTGAAAATTTGGTCGCTCAAAAATTTTACAATTGCCAATTTTGGGCACCCAGTTTCTAAATCCTGGCTGCCATCTGTTCACCACAAATACCAGTTGAGTACCTACCTACAAGCAGGGCTTCCATCACTTTTCAAACCTACTACATGTAAGTTTCCACTATAACACCCAAGGACAAATTTAAAGGTCAGGTCTTGAAAGGCAAATTTGGTATGAGTAGGGTTAATGTCAAATCCTACCCCAAGGAATATTTTAGCTGAAGTTGCTGAACACCTGCCCACCATAGTAACAGTTTCCCCAATGTTATGGGTTCCGCATTATTTCCATTCATAAACACAGTCCCTCAAATGACCATCCATAATCCTCACTGAATAAAACCAGCTCGCCACTTATGTCCAGCATCATATGGTCCTTTTCCCATATATGGCATCAGCTAGGCCCTTCACACTCTTTGCGTTTCTGTCATATATTGATTTATGGGCTATTCGCAGCAGCCAGCTTGTTCAGGTTGACCTGCTGGTTTCATATCCACTTGTTATTATTCATCAGTAAGATTCAATCCAAGATTGTGGATTCTATTTCTATGTTTACTGTTTAAGCAAAACCAGCGTGGCACATATGTCCAGAATCATATGGTCATTTCCCATATATGCCATAACGCTCGGTACAGTCTTTGTGTTTTCTATCGTATTACATGCTACATGCACTGGGGCCGGCCCTAACACACGCCAGACCATGGTAGACCAGTGCCCGAGAACAAAGGGACAGTATGGATGGAGAAGCGTGACTTATGGGGCAGGAAACAATGGGCTGGCTTCCGGAGACCCAATATTAGCCTTGACCCAACACGCTCCAACTTCCTCTTCAAAAGCAGCAGCAGCATGCTGTGATACTTAATACACTAAACATGTTGTTACTAAATAAAGCATAAAACATCACAGAATATTTGGAGAGAATTTCCATTTCAATTTGATTCATTCAATCTTAGATGAATAAAAGAATGGATATGTAGCGAGAGACCAATTAGTGTATATGCGCCATGTGTAGTGAAGAACTGGCTCCTTGGTCTTTGTCTCATAGTGACGTCACACTGAGGCCAGATTTATCACCACTGGCATACCCAGGCCTTCTTTATAGCGCATGTAGTAATTGGTCTCTCGCTGCATATCCATTCTTTTAATCATCTAAGACTATAATTTCTATCCATCGCGGTTGTGGATATTTTCATTTGTCAGCCACACAGCAAAGTGCTCGTCTACAAATGAGTCTGCCATGCCGGCAAGTTTCAGGTGTGCATTCTCTCAGAGACGAGAAACGGAATGGAATTACGGGTATAAATCCACTCTCAGGGATTAAACCCCCCAATTATTCCTAATCAATGGGGACTAACCCACTTGAAAGCCGGTATCAATTGCCTTTCAGCACCCATATCTCACCTCCGAAGCGCTGAATAATTAAAGAAGAGAAATTACTGCAATCAGCTTCGCTTTGCCACGCTTGTCATTGTCTGCAGCTGGTATGCGTATGTTTCGGGCCGGTATGTCGTCAGTTTCAAGGCGTCAGTTTCGCTGGAGTTGTTGGAAACGGGGTGTCCACCAGGGACCACAGGAAATCAATACAGGGTTCAGCTTAACATTTTGAGTAAGGGGCACTGGGGCAGGTTGGGTGCAGAAATTGCCTATTGTAAAGTTTTGGGGTGTCCTATTTTTCAAGGGAAACCCCAATATACTCAGATTACAACCACAAACATGTATCTAATTATATATATAATATGAAAAGAAAATTTGTAAGAAATTGCTCACCAAAAAATTTGGGAGTCCTAAGAGTGCTTTCGGAGGGTCTTGTTTAGCCTCGGAACACATCAAATAAATGGCTTCTACGAAAATCAATAGTAATAACTAATGCATGGAATCTATATGGTTGTACTAATTTTATCACTGCATTTCAGCATGCAAGAACTCATCCGTCACAATCAACATACGACACTGATGATGTTAATTGCTAACAATTTACAGTTACAAATGACCAAAATACCTTCAAAATCTAATTTATATGACAGCTCTGTAATTAAAACTTCAAAAATCCAATTCATCTTGGACAATTCCTATTATTTCGTTTTTTATGGCGTTCATAAAATGTTCATAGGCTCTCCAGAATCTATATTAGAATACACAATGCTGGTATTCATATGACAAGGCCAAGTCACTATGAATCAATAACATAATACACACACATATATCATATATCACATACACACACACATGTATATATATATTGAGAGAGAGAGAGAGAGAGAGAGAGAGAGAGAGAAGAGAGAGAGAGATAGAGAGAGAGAGAGAGAGAGAGAGAGAGAGAGAGAGAGAGAGAGAGAGAGAGATTGTTAGGAATGATAAACACTTCCTGTGTCAACTCACAACGGTCACGTGACATGTAATAGATAGGACGTTTCTCCTAGGCGCTCCCGGAGTAACCGCTACAAATGCCACTTTTGGTAATTCATCTAGCTGCAATCGTGACCAATCCCACTTATTAAAGTATGGGAAAACAGATGAGGACTAAAAGAAATTAATTTTGATTGTAAGAAACAGACTTTTATTCGATGTTAATATCCTCGCTACACACTTCACATCAAACGCACTATAGGGCCATCGGACACACCCGAGCGCGTGATTTCAAGTCTAAACTGAGTCTTTGGGGAAAATATTTTCTTGCAAAGTACCTCTACTAGACTCAAAGTTACATGCTAATCAATTTCGCTATGTAAATAGCATTTTTGAGAAAAAAGTAACTTTTCGCGAACTTTTCCGAACTAGCCACGTGACTACATACGGGCACTTCAGCCATTCTTTCTCGCTCGACTTTTCGACAAGACGCAAGGCTACCTTTCCGTCTCTCTCTACCATGGGTAGACGCGCCACTAGGATTAGTTGCTGATTAGGACCTGGACCACTGGACGTATCTCGAACGCGCCACTTGCCAGGATATTTCCAGCCTTCAAGACGTCCCGGTACAGTTTTCGCCACTCCGAATTTTCTCACGGACGACGCAGATACTCAACAACGCCTTCCAGACGCCATTTTGTAACCACGTGCGACTGAAAACATCTCATCTCATCGGAAAATCCAGAGGTAACTACTAACTAACTTTTGTTGTTCAACGATAGTGATGCCTTCCAAAAGACACAGAAACAGAGAAAGTAGCGTAACTGGCAATGCCACTCCTACAGAGGATATAAGAGCACACATGAACTCTGAAACTCAGAAAAAAATGTCTCTCCGTTCGGACGAAGAAGAGAACCAAGCAGCTCTCGTATCTGAAAATGCTAGGGAAGAAAGTGAGTCGGAAGATCTAGATAACGAAGGAGATACTGAAATTAGCATTACGGAGTTAGCTAGGATGATGAAAGACAATTTTAGAGAATGTTCAGATAACTTCAAATCACAGGGCGAAAAAACGAGTTCCCTTACGGAAGCCTTGAATTCGGGTCTCTCTAAGCTAGAAGAGTCAATGAGTAGATATGAAACTAACAATATCAAAATCGAAGAGAAAATCGATGTATTTACTAACACGGTTGAAGAGATTCATAGGAAACATGATACTCTAGACTCCACGGTCAAAGAGCTTAGTATTAAGGTGGCTCAAATAGACGAAATTCAGAAGGAGCTATTAGAGAAGCAGCATCAGGTAATAAGACTCTCTGATGAATTGAAAGAGAAAATGGCCATTATCGAGTCATCAAACAGGAGGTTAGAATTCTTGGAGGAATGGAGAGAGGCTGTGAAAGCCAAGGATGAGTCAGATGAACAAAGGGGTAGGAAAATGAATGTATGGATTTATGGTGTTGAAGAGACCGAGAAGGAAAATCTATTTGACGTGATTACTAACTTTTGCACATCAGTTCTGAAACTGAAATCAGATGTTCCTGATAACTGGCTCATTAAAAATGCACACCGGGTAGGGGATTATACTAAACCCAGAAGGCCTATCATCATTGCTTTCGTGCTGTGGGAAGACCGACAATCACTGCTTAAAGCAGCTTCCAATCTATATCAGTTCAACAAAGACAACAACACAAAATTCTCTGTTAAAACTGATCTGGCTCCTAAGGCCAGATTGGAGAGGTCAAATCTTTATGGTGTTGCACAAATAATGAGGGAAAAGGAGAATCTCTATGTCAGAGTATGCGACAATGCCAAAGGAAAGGTCTGGCTTGAAAGAAAGACTCCTAACGCCATAAAATAGATAAAAGTCCAAAATATTGACCCAACCTATAGAGAGCTTGCTAAAAACAGGAGGAAAAATAAAGATAAACAATAATCAAATCACACTCTACTTAAAGAGATAAGAATATCAGTACATTGCATTCATAAAAATTCTTCTCACCTCCAGTTTAATTAGTCTACTTAGGAAATACAAGACAGGTTTATTCACATTGTCAGTTATTATTAATTAGAAATTTATGAACCATTTTTGAATTGACCTTTGAGATTATAAAACTGGTAATTAAAAACAGAAACATTTTCAATTTCATAAAGAATTCAACCTAAGGGTGAGTTAACAATAGTTCCCGGTTCTTCAACTTTCTTTTCACTTAACCACGAAGTCTCACCTATAACTCACTATGCACCTCTTTTCTTATAACTATAATTTCACTTTTCTTCCTCACCAGATGGAGTCCCATGCACAATCACAGAATGGTGGGGCCACCAATGACCCCACTGCACAACCACAGACTGGCAGGGCCAGTAATGACCCCACTGCACATCCACAGACTGGCAGGGCCAGTAATGATCCCTCTGCATATCCACAGAAAGCCAGTAATCACCCCCAGGCAGTCTCCTATGACAGACAACAGAAGATTAACCTGTGGGAAGTAGCACAGGTAATGCGAATTAGAGAAAACCTTTTTGTTCGTGTGTGTGAAAATAATAAGGGCAAAATTTGGTTAGAGACAAAGAAGCATGATGAATTACCATGGTCAGTTGTCCATACAATAGACCCATCATATTTGGCATAAGAAATGGTATATATGTAAGACAGAATGAAAACAAATGAGTATCTTTTGTCACCCTGAATGTTTATCTCAATAAGTAAGACAGAATGAAAATAAATGAGTATCTTCTGTCACCCTGAATGTTTATCTCAATAAGTAATAGGGGATAACCCCTTACAAGGACCCTATAAAAACTTCACAAAATCCTTTATTAACATCTTTTGGCATCCTGAACTTTCCTATTAAAAAAAAAGAGGAATTGGTTAACCCCTCACCAGAACCCTATAAAACTTTCAAAAGTCATGACTCATCTGAATACCCTATACTTCTAGTAGATATCAATCCCCCCCGGATTTCAAGCCAACATCTCATAACAGTTTGAATTATTAATTGTTCTTTATTTTTTATCAGATGGACTCATCCACACTTTTTGAGAGGTCTGATGCTAATACTCAACTCAATTTTGCCCACCTAACACAGAACGCCTCTCACAGAGCTCTCTCGTCTCAAAGAGAAGATTCCCGACACCAAACCTCCTCCACTAGAGAACATTGTGATATTTCAAGAGAACTTCTCAAGAAACATGGTAACTTCACTGTGAAAACAGTGGAGACTAGTATGGATAGATGCCATAGAACTTTGAGTATGTTCCACGATGACTCTGTTCACCAAAGAGACACTGAAATGGATATTCCTACACCAAAGCCAAAACCACCTGCCATTGTCCCTTATGAGATAGACGATTCCTCAACTGAAAGCACGAAATCACATGAAAACTTGATTCACCCATCAAAGTTTCATTTGCCCTCAGAGAATTTGTCTCTGCATTCATTGATATCAAGCCACTTTGACTCCCTATGTGCTGAAAATACTGCAAAATATAGCATAAATACATCAATTGTCAGCCCCATAAAAGTGAATGCAGCCCCGCCTCTTCACGAGTCAATGCTTGAAAGTGTATCAGAATCCCCCTATGTTGCTGATGTTAAAGAGGTTGCCACTCCTCCATATGAGTTCCCATTGAACCCCACTAGGGATCAGACAGATATGACTGACACAGTAACTCATGATAGACCAGCTACGTCCTCGAAAAATAAAGACCACAGCTTTCCCCTATTCCCTGACTTTTCTGACTTTTCTAGAAACTCTGAAATGAGCCTCTTCGACTACAACAATACAAAGTCTGACAAAAACATAGTGAAAACACACAAGAGAACACACTCTCCTCCTACTCCAATACTAGAAAAGACTTTTGACAAAGAATTTTTGTCACAAATGTGGCCACAACGTGTTGGACTTTCTGATAAGCTACAACCGAGACTTGAAGATAGCCAAAATAAGCTGACAAGCCCCTTTTCAACTATCACCACTTCTTCTCTGACCCAAAATCTCTGTTTTGATAGAGTTACTGATACGAGCTCCACTTCACTGGACATTACTATCTCTTCTTCAGAAGAGACTTCGTCAGACTGCATACAAGATGAGAATACTAATAAATCAACAGAAAGACTCTCTCTCAAGAGAAACTTAACCGTCCTAAAGAGAACAAAAATAGATCGAGATAAACTTCATGAGATCGGAGAGAAGGTTAGCAGTGACTTTAAAAGAAAGTGCATAATCACTGATGCCCCCATTGCTAAAAAGCCCAAAATAAAGAAGATAGAATGGACTGAGCCTGGTTTCACACCTGCTCCAATGAACAGACCACAAGACGATTTGAGGGGAGTTATTACTGACCGATTAAAGAGAATAAATCTGACTACTGACAACTCTCAGCATTTCAAACCCAAGACTCTCAACTCCAATTTTGACAACAGACCCCAACTGACTGCTAGGAGGTACATTAGGAAATGTCGTCTATGTGACCAGGAAATTAAAAACTTAAAGACTCACTTGGCCTTAGCTCACTTAAAACCTTGGTGGGGTGTCCTGGGTGACCAAACTTGTTGGATCTGCCAACAATATCACGGCCCAATAGACATAGCGCAGTGCTCAGGCGCCTTCGTGCCACTCTTCCACAGAGAAATCTTCATAGATAGACATATAGACTTTATGGCATACCTGACGGAAGACTTTGGAGTCACCTGCCCAAAGGAAATCCTGCAAAAAATCACTGACTTAAAATTACATGACAGGAGCGTATCAAACTTTTCCGAACGGGAGGAATATTTCCTCCAAGAAATAGATAGACACTATAGAGTGACTCCAAAAGAGAAACACAACTCTCTTTTCCCCACGTACATATCTGAGATTTTCCACTGGAAAACTTTGACAGAGATCCTTCTCTACCTTCGTACCCACGGGAACATATCGGGAAGGGGTCGGAACATAGACCATGTGACTATCATTGACACAAATTGTGACATTATCTCCCTCTTCAAATCAAACTTTTACGAGGGCTTCCTGGCCTTCTTCCCTCCTCTATCTAGAGAGAAACTCCCCCATGAACTTAGCGGGGTTATCACCCATATCACTGACCCACGCACAGACATCACAACTATCAGACACATCATGAATGATCCTGATATTAAAGTGTCCCTGGGGGTAGATATGGGCATGACAGGTTATCATGGCAGAGAGTATTTGAACTTCTGCGCCAACAACATTAGAAATCATAATATAGTAGCGGTGGGAGGTCTGGGACTTAGCGGCAGACATGGTTCAAGCATTCTGAACAGCCAAATTCAAATTTTGGAAAACTTCTGCTTCATGGCTAAACAAACCCTAAAACCAGTGCGAATTTTCAGCACCAACATGAATGAGCTGACTTACAAAATCGTCAGAAACTGCTTGGGACCAGACCACCCAGTTCACCTCCTTGATTTCACAGGCGGTCCGACTGAGGCCAAGAGATTTTACTCTACATTCAAACATGGTTTCATAGGTCTCTCCTGCGGCGCCTGTGACCCATCCCCAGCCCTTCTTCACACAATCAGGGAACTTCCCTTGGACAGATTTGTCCTTGAATCCAATGCCCCCTACCAAGCTATATCATACTGCACACTATCCAAGCCAACTGATATCCTTGTTATAGCTGATACAATCGCAAGGATTAAGAACCTAAACACAAAACTGATAATAAAGAGGGCCAGAGAAAATACTTCTAGGCTATACAAGTTCTAGGAGTCCAGGTCAAGAGAGTAACTTTCCTACACTGCCTAAACTAACATTGTTAGTCCTGGAAGTTAACCCTTTATCACTCAAAAGCATAATAATACATACTTATAATACAACCTATAACAATGAAGAATAAGTCATATTTCTTCCTTCTGGCCTTACTTGTCCATAAAAATGCTACCCTGATTCTATGTTCATGAGCAATGCTCGTGTGATACTTTATTATGTATGCATTCTTGTAAGGAATATCCCATTCCCAAAGAAGTTAAATATTGGGATACAAAGCTTTACTTTTGTAAACCCTACACCATTGTTTAAACACTGTAGTAACGATAAATATTTTCTTCGCTCTTCTTATTCTCCTTATTTCTATTAAGTCTGTGATATAGACTCTTACTGATAGAACTGTCACGACTAAAAGAAAAAACAAAAGTTATGCATATGGTGTAGGGTAACTAAAGCCTTAGTAGGTAAGATATTTTTAAATATGGTATTGGATGTATGTTTCACACTTTCGAAGAAACAAATGTTTACATCCTGCTGTGATACAGCTGTTTATTTCTTTTTTCTTATGTGATGATATCCTTGAGTCATTGAATAGGTATGTCAGTTCTGATATCTTCTGTAAAATAAGCAGGGATACTGCTGTTTATTTCATGCGATACTGTCTCTAATTATTATCTTAGAAGACAGATTATTTCTTTTTTCTATGTTATGACATCTTTGAGTCATTTAATAGGTATGACACTTCTGATATCTACTGTAAAATAAGCAGGGATACTGTTGGTTTATTCTCATGTGATACTGTATCTAATTATCACCCAAGAAGACAAATTAGACACTGATTTTTATTTTATGTGACATTGCCTCAAATTACTATTCAAGTACACAGTAAAAATACCGATTGGCTAGTTTTAATATCGTCACACTATTATATAATAGTTTATTGCATTGTTCTATTTTCGACCTATATCTATCTCTTTCTTAAGCTTCTGAACTAATGTTAAATCTTATAGACAGATTAAACATTTGTCTGTTACACATATAATTCTTTATTCTGTTTAAACAGCATTGAGTGTCATTTGCATGTAATGTAACCCGGGAGCGCCGGGCCTTTTCATTTATGAGGCAAGATGCTTCAGCAAAATGCGTGTATTTTGCTAATTTTTTTATGTTATTATGTTATTTGTTTGAAAATTTGTTCTAAAACTTGTTTGTATGTTACATATCAGTTTATGAAAAATGGTAAAATCATTCCACATTGTGTAAATGCACGCCTCCTGACCTGCTGCGACCCTCATGAGCATGGGTGATGAAAGATTACATATAGTCTCAGCTAACACAAGAGGTTTACGCCAATATTTTAAAAGGTTTGACGTTTTTGACTATTTTAAAAACCTAAAGTCGGATATAATCTGCCTACAAGAAACCCACTTAACTGCTAAAGATATAAACATGCTTACAAAAGAATGGAATATAGAATATTTCATTGCAGGTACTTCAACAAATAGTAGGGGTGTCTCCATCTTAATTAAAAACACCTTTGAATATAAGGTTACGACCTGCGTTAAGGATCCAGAAGGTAGATTCATCATATTGGAAATAGAAATAGTCAATCTAGTTAAGCTGGCTTTGATAAATATTTATGCTCCAAATAATGATGATCCGAAATGGTTTGAATCTATTTTTGAAAAAGTCAACAAACTCTCTTTGGAAAATGTAATCTGGGTAGGAGACTGGAATGTCGCCTTAGAACCAATAGACACATATAACTACCCTAGGATGCGCAACCCAAACGCCAATAAATCAATAAAGAATTACATCTCAGGTAACAGCTTAATAGACATTTGGCGTACTCAAAATCCGGAAAAAAAAAGATTCTCGTGGAAAACAACAAACCCATGTAAACGCTCTAGATTAGACTATTATCTGATCTCAGAGGATTTACTTAGTCTTGACCCTAAAGCTGATATACTAAATGCGTATCGCAGTGACCATAATATAATTTCTTTATCTCTTTTAAAATCAACACAACCAAGGGGAAAGGGTTTGTGGAAGTTTAATAACGCTCTCTTGGAGAATGATGATTTTATCAACATGATTAAAAAAGAGATTGAACTTGCAAAATTGACCTATGCTCTACCAGTTTACCATCCTAATTTTGTCTCAAATGAAAATGGTGAGTCCCTTGAACTTCTTATTCCTGTGACTCTGTTTCTAGAAACTCTATTATGTCAACTCAGAGGACAAATAATCAAGTTTTCAAAGACCTTGAAAAAAAAGGAAACAGAGTCCGAACGGAAAATAATGATAGATATTGAACGACTTAATGTAGAAATTGACTCAGGACTTAATCATGAGACTTTAAAGGATTCTCTAAGAGCACGTACTCTAGAACTTGAGAACCTAAGAGAAAAGAAGATAAAGGGCTCAATCATTAGATCACGAGCAAATCTGGTGGGCAACTGGGAAAAACCCTCTAAATTCTTTTTAAACTTAGAAACTATTTGAATAAAAATATTCCATCTCTTATGGATGAGAACAATAGAACCATAACAGATAGCAAAAAGATCTTAGAGATGCAGAAATCCTTTTATGAAAAACTATACACTTCCACAGACACCACACCATTGAAATACTCCAAATATGATACCAATATTCAAAATTTACCAACCATTTCCAATGTCAAGAAAATTGCCTTGGATAATAACATTACAATAGAAGAGGTTGAGACTGCAATACGCACTAGCAAACAGAATAAAGCCCCGGGTCCAGACGGTTTTTCCAATGAATTTTACAAATTTTTTAATTCAGAACTAAAATTTTGGCTTTTCAGATATTACCTAGAGGCAATAGATAGAGGTAGTCTATCAGTTTCAGCTCTTGACGGTATTATAACTTGTATACCAAAACAAGGGAAATTGAGGAACGATTTAAAAAATTGGCGGCCTCTTACATTATTAAACTCTGTTTACAAGTTTTATTCTTCAATTATTGCAAAACGATTAAAAGATACTTTGCCTTCCATTATAAATGAAGACCAAACAGGTTTTATTGCTGGCCGTTTTATTGGGGAAAATACCCGTATGATATATGATGTTATTGATTATTGTGAGACCTTTAATGAAAGGGGTATCTTAATTATATTGGATTTTTCAAAAGCATTCGATACCATTGAATGGCCCTTCATTGAAGAAACACTCAAACGCTTTAATTTCGGTGAGACATTTATTGAACTCATAAAATTATGTCAGGTAAATTCAAAATCACGAGTTGAACAAAATGGACACTTATCTTCATATATATCTCTTACTAGAGGATGTAGACAAGGAGATCCTTTATCCCCTTATGTATTCGTCTTGTGTGCTGAGATTTTATCGCATGTACTTAGGGAGAGTGGCAAGGTCAGGGGCTTGGTAGTTTATGATAGAGAATGTAGAGTGTCACAATACGCAGACGACACGACTCTCCTTTTACAGGAGGATTATGATAGTGTCGTTGAGGTACTTCGAATCTTAAAATGGTTCAAATGTGTGTCCGGTCTGGATATTAATAAAGAAAAAACTCATGTGGTTAAAATTGGCGCCTCGAGAGGCAGCAGCATACCATGGCAGGGGAAATTTGGTTTCAAATGGTCAACAACTTTTGAAATTTTGGGTATTCACTACGACGTTAACCGAATGAGCGAGATTACTGACTTGAACATCAACAGGAAATTAGGAGAAATAAAGAAGTTATCACGTGTGTGGCAATCACGTAACCTTACCCCTTACGGCAAGGTAACTATTATTAAATCGTTACTTTTATCAAAAATTACCCATGTGCTGCTGTCTCTCCCGAGCCCCAATTTTTTCAGTATAAAGGAATTAAATAATACCTTCTCAAACTTTTTATGGTGTGGCAAGCCACCCAAATGGCGAAAAGAAATTCTAGAAGGGGAAATATGTTATGGCGGATTGAAATTACATAATATTGTCTTATTTGACAAAACACTAAAATTAGGATGGCTCAAACGATTTCTTAAGTCAAATAGTAAGTGGACAAGGGTTCCAAAGGAATTTGATCTTGAACAGTGCTTTGTATATGGTCCTGACTTTATTGATCGTATAATGGAAATGACTTCCAACAGATTTTGGCTGGATGTGCTAGAAAGTCTTAAATTTCTTTGGGAAAGTAATTCATTACAACACAAAGATTCAATTCTTAATACCCCTTTGTGGTTTAATCCAGAACTTCGTTTTCAACTTAGGAGAGATTGGTTAAAAAAAGGTATTACCATGATATCTGATATACTGTCCAACAACAATGTTGTGATGTCTAATGATGACCTGAGAGAAACTTATTCAATTAAGATCAATTTCATTGATTATCACAACATTAAATCTACTATAACTGATTATTTATCTTGGAAGGAAAAATCAACCGAACAGGAATCTTTCCCGAAAAACAGTGCTTTAAACAAACTTTTGAATATTGACACTAAAGGCTGTTCTAAGCTATACAAACTTTTGAAAGGCACAAACACTCATATCATAGACAATATATCAGATATCTGGGAACAGAAATGTGAGATACATCTAGCAACTTTCGAGATTTGTACTTCTTTCAATCTCCACCATGCTTGTTATAGTGATACCTATTTGAAATACATCCAGTTCCGCACAATTCATAAAAGATTCTACACAAACGACAAACTTTTTAAAATGGGCATTAAAAAATCTCCAAACTGCTCATTATGCAGTATAGAAGTTGACAGTGTGGAACACATGCTATTCGATTGTCCAGTATCAAGAGATTTATGGCTCAGTGTGCAAAACTGGATAGTGGAACTGGGGATTCCAAATTATATTATAACTAAAGAAAAAATAATCATGGGGGAGATGGAAAGAGTATTATGTATTAATAGCATTATCCTATTAACGAAAAAGATTTTGTACAATTGTATGAAAGAAGCAAAAATACCTCATGTTCTGATGGTTAAAAATGAGACAAAGAACTTTTACTATCAGGAAAAATATCGTTTATATATGAAAGGTAAAAGATCAGAATTTGATAAGAAATATTCCTTATTACAAACCGTATATGAAAATACATAGAATATCTTGACAACACAATGTTTCTGTATTTTGTACACTGTACTCTATTTTTTACATGTGGATTGAATAAAAATGATTTAAAATTAAAAAAAACTCACAACGACTGTTCTACTTTTGACAGAATTGTAGGACAACGCAATTAAAATGAAAGAGAAATGCAGATCCAAACTCAACAATTTTCATACAACCTTCCTAGAAATCTCTCAAACTTAAAACTTGTGCTTGGTTCACAAAATATTTTCAAAAGCATTTCATCCCCCAGTCCCAGACAACCCTTTTCAATGGGGACCTGAAGCACATAAGGGTGAAATCCTGTCGATATGCCACTTTTCACATTTAAGTGCCTATAGGCTGTGGTTGCGGGCCCCTGGATTCTACGAACCCCGCCCCAATATGAAAATCAAAACACTACCTACCACAAGCCCCTAACAGCCATAGAGATCAACAATACCCAGGTATTGTTCACCCCTCACCAGCCCCTTAGCCTTGAAAACACCCTAATACCCTCCTGTTCACTCAAGGGTGCTCCCGGCACCCCACACCCCTTTCAAGCCCGGGCACGATCTTGACCCTCGGAAAAAGCGGGTACTTGGTATTCTTAGCGGTGAATCGGGCGTCAAACACTCGTGGCCAGGGAGTATTCAGGTAGACTATTTGTTGGGTTACGAGGGCTCTTTGCACAGCACGTCCACTAAAGCTACTTAACAGACTTGGAGGGGAGCCAAGCGTGCACCCTGTGGTGTTAGGCCTAAATAAAATAATTGTTTGTTTCCTGTAACCCTACCTACCCTATTCTTTTGGCCCTACCCTAAATCTTTTTATGACATTTTGAATCAAAAACATGGTATTCCGAATGAAAACGTGAACAGCTCAACTATGAGCCTACCATTTATCACTAAAAATATTTCTTGAATTAAAAACATTTTCCTACCTACCTACCCTAATTCTTCTAGGGGTATTACAGAAAACAAACAATATATTTGTCTAGGCCTTATGTATGTACGTACTGCCAGGTAGCCATGACAAATCAGGGCTCAAGAAAAACTGCACAGATCAAGGGCCATGTAATAATCTATTGACAACAAGCCAACAGGATTACATAAATCCTTCTCAAATAAAGCACCCTGTAGCACAACAGTGAACTATGCAGTAGTAGCCTCACTGCAAATTATGAAGTAGCCATAGTGCTTACTACATGGAAAAGCTTGACTGCTAACTTAGAAACATGATTTTAAATTCTTTCTTTTTTTTCATTTTGGATGTTTTGTTGAGACCAACTAAGGTGACCAGGGTTTGACATTCCCAGGGGCCCGGGGGCATATGCACCTAGATTTTACTGTGGGCCCCTAGACTGAAAAGTCTAGGGGCCCAAAATAGTATGAAAAATAACCAGAAAGCCTGTTTTTGACCACTAATCTTTATCGAAAGACCTTTTCGGGCCCCTAGCCTGAAATCTAAGTGTCAGACCCTGGTGACAAATAATGACGGTTCATATTTTACCATCTTCTCCAATGTAGAGATGGTATATCCTCAGCTGAGGGGGGGGGGGGATCCCCATTAATAGTAGGAGTGTCATTGATATGGAAACTTTTCCGATAAGATTATTGCAAAATTTTCTGCCGATACCGATTTTTTCGATACAATTTTTCAATTGGATTTTTGTAAAATTTATTTATTTTCAATCTTTGTTCCTATTCCATCATTATTTATTGTTTAGACAAGTGGCAAACAACCAGGAAACACAAAACTGTGGCGGAATAGGGGCATTTGGCCTCACTTGTGACTTCCGGTTGGAGTCGTTTGCCGATTTGCGTTACACGATACGATACACCACCTTTCACCAATACGATGATTGGCTGCTTCTTTTTAGCGATAGGATTATCTCGGGGGTATCAATGACACTTCTAATTAATAGGTATCTGCACTACAATGAATTCAATAAAAATCGAAGTACCGAATCGTTGGAATTGTATATTTGTCAAGACAACCTGCTTTCAAAGACCTGTTTTTCCAATCCTGTCTAGATGGTCTTTGTTTGCAGGATTAAGCGTATCCTGTTAAACAATAAGGATGTTTATTGTTTACAGTCTTTATACATCCCCATCCGATCCCTGCAATTACGTTTGGTTGGAAAACAAGCTAAGGAAGGCTTATATCTTCCCATTTGGCTGTGAGCTGGGTTTTACCGGAGAATGCCCTCTTCCGAGCCGGCAATATTTCACCATTTCCAAGCCACGGGGAAAATTACATGTGGCTAGCACACGGTAAGTATGCTATTTATATACAACTTGTGTAATTTGGCTCTGATGAAGGGAACGGCTTATTCTGTGATGTTGAGACAAAGCAGTAACGAGAATATATTTCAGAATGAATGAATGAATGAGGGTTTAACCCTTCCAATGCTGAGGCTACTTATTGTTCAAAGCACAAGGCCGCAAAGTTTTAAAAACCATCTAAACCTTGTCAGGTCGGTATTCATTGGATAGCTCTTGCTGAGTACTCCCAGATAAGTACCCATATGCTAGGGTTTCAATCATTTTCCAGGGTTTTTGTATTGGCCAAATTAGCCACCAGCAGCATAAGGGTTAAAGGCACATTGGCACTCTAAGGCTATTTACTGCCATACAATATTATGAAAAAGTGGTCCTTTGTCATTGTTTCAAGAAGAAAAATGATATTTTAGCATCATAACTGTAGGAGAATGAAAGAAATAAGGGCGTTCAGAGCATTCAGATTCAAAGAGGACCAAGGGATCTTTTAGACGCATGGTATCCATACTAGACAGATCCACACATCCCCATTCTTTTATAAGGCGAGCAGGGTGCCACACCAGTTTAGGGTTCCCCCGGGAGGTGAATATATTCCAGAGCTCATTGGGCAACTACATAAACAGTGATAAATATCACATCAAACAGTTACTAGAGGAAACTAAAGCTCAAATCAATGAACTAATGGTTGTGATAATTTATGCCAATCGATACTGATACATGCTGGATAATTGACGGATGTTTCTAGTATTAGGCATTACGCATAACTAAATATAAATATATTGGTTAATTACTTTGTTTACTTTGGTGTATTATTACTCATTTGATATTCATGCACGTATCGAATATCATCCTATCATGTCATGATGACCAAATGATGACAGAGTACGTCTAAACGAGTTCATGCTGTTATGAGTTACTTTGAAAGTGCCATCTGATCCTGTTGTATTCATGAATGAAAATAACATCCTGATTGTCCTCTTTGGACATCCAGTTTCAAAAATCTAATTAGAACCGAAACACTAGTGCTCGGACGATTACTCGTATGGTCGAGCATTCGGTCGTCACGCCATGCTCGACCCTATCTATCGAATTATGTACAATAAAATGAAAATAAACTTACCTTTATGTTGTTGTTTCTGTTGTTTTCTTCACCCTGTCCACCCAGCGCTTCGGCGTTGTAAACAACATGGCTAACTACGCACTGCGCCGGGGGACCGGCGCGGCTCCTGAATTGTCCCGACATGGTTGACCATGGTCGAGTATCGGTCGGCAGCTTCTGCCGATTACTCGACCATGAAATTTCCAACGATTCCAAGCACTACGAAACACATACGCCTCCAAATATCAAAATCGTAGCTAAGCGCCCGCCAATATATCTTGCTGTCATCCTCAAACAATAGGATAGCTAAAATTTTATGATTATCCGTTTTGATATTTAAAGCAGTTTCAAGATGCTATTTAACCCTAATGCATCTGGTGGCTTATTTGGCCAATACAAAATGATGCGAAAAAAACCCCCTAAAAATGACTGAGACCCTGGCAAAGGGGTACTCATCTGAGAGTACTCAGCCGGAGCTACCCAATGAATACCAACATGACAGGGTTTAGATGAATTTCAGAAATCTTTGCATTATCATGCTTTGAACAAAAATAGCGTCAACATTAGTAGGGTTAAGAGCCCTGTTGCCCTAAGTATAAAGCTTTACGTAGTGCTTGTGATGTGCTTAGTAAGTCCATTGTTCTCCCTTTGTTTTATTAACCACAAGTACCTCGCAAGCACTACATATAGTTTTATACTTGGTGCACACGTGTGCTATTTGCAGGCACCCACTGAACAGGGGCAGACGTTGCCGATCCGTCAGCCGTCTCTTTGCAGACAGAAGGGTGCGCATGTGATGTTTGCCCAATGGGAGCAGTTGTTTGGTTTTGCTGGCTGCTGTCGTTTCAGAGTCGAGTGCACACTAAGCGCGTTGGGGAAACGGGAGAGAAAGACGGCTGATGGCAGCCCTGTGCCCTCTCAATGTAACTGTCATCGATAGCGCTATAAGCACCTCAGCTGCTTTTTCTCCTGCACAAGGGTGTGAAATGATTTTTTGTATGGGTACATCACAGTCTTAGCCATGATTTCGAGTGTTCCACATTTGTGGTTACCCAATTAGCCAGGGGCTAGTTGTTGCCACAAAACCAGGCTGGCGGGCAGGTAAAACACGCGTAGGACTACCCCTGTGGGGCTAGTCATCAAGGTATGGCCAAGAAACTCCCATGTAGTTTCATGGAGGAAATAAACAATTTTTTTTTTAGGTTTTTTGCATCATTTTGTATTGACCAAATTCATAGTCACCAGCAGCAAAAGGGTTAAATAACAAAAACAGCATCACTTGGCTCTAGTGACCTGTATGAGGGGCTTTTCTGCATGCCTAGCAGTAAACCCATTCACTGCAGACCCCCCCCCCCCCCCCTCACAAGAGCTCCACATATCCATACCTCAAACAGTCAAAAACTCTCACAACTTTGGGAATATCTTCATGATCATTCTGTGCATTTTTCAGAAAATATTTGAGGGAGAAAAGTTCAGAAACCAAACCCTCAACTATCCTTTTGATATTTTTTTGCTAATTTATACAGTTAAACATTTGGCCTGGCTCTTTCGATAAAGCAATTCTAGTGAAAAAAATGAATGTAATGTTCATCAAATATCCCTCCTTCAAAGGTTGTCCATTCAAATTAACAATTCAAAATTCAAGTTATTCTCTAGGGTATTAGGCATCAATAGGGCTTCTTTCTAGGGTAACTCTGATCATCATGGATGGGTTAACTGAGCATGTGTCAGGATACCAACAAGTAACTCATGACAGGCATATTCCATTATCCATATGAAATGAATCAAGCCATAAAAAACAGGTTTAGTCAGTGACGCGCACATGTATACTGTGTAGCGAAGCCTTCGTGTCTCTGTGTGCTTACGTTTTACACAGGGATCCACACAGGATGTGCATTCCTACATGAGGATCCTGTCTCACAAAACAAACACACGTATCCCACACCTACCTATGTTTAAACACACAAGGTAGTGAATCAGTTTTATGTGCAATGCTATCTTTAATATGTGAATTCACAGGCTTGGATATCAACTGGATTGGATTGTAGTTATATGTTTTTCGTCACTTTCTCTTTCTGCTAAATATTCTAGACAAACTTGGGAGTGCCAGGGGCTTAGCCACCTATGCGTCCACTGTGTCATTTGGACACCCAGAACATTGCGTGGTCTGGATCCCTGATTAATTGCATCCTTGATGTGAACTTGTAATGAACCCCGCTACAATAGTTCCCCCTCCTGGAGGACTTAATCTGGCTGGTCCCCAAACGACAGGATCTCTGAACAGGGAGTGATAATAATACAAATGGCTATCTGGACTGTGGATGCACGGATTTAAAGCAACGGTCAGCACATATAGTTCCCCCTCCTGGTGGAGTTAATCTGGTCGCCATTTCCCAAACGACAGGATCTCTGAACCGGGAGTGATAATAATACAAATTGCTATCTGGACTGTGGGTGCACGGATTTCAAGCAACGGTCAGCACATATCTGGAAAATCCAGTTCTTGACCTAGAAATTGCAAAATTTTATATATTGAAATAAATATAAATTTTGGGGAAAGCAACCCAGGAAAAGAAGGGGGTGGATCGGTTTTGGTTTTTTTGTTGTTGTTTTTTTAACAATTTGCAAATTTTGCTATTTGAACTTGGTTCTAACTTGCCCCTCCTGACTACCTGGGTTGAACATCTGACATGATTGAAAATTCTTCACAGAATTTTTTTCCTGTCCAAAAATGTGTTGTTTTGTTTTTTCAATAAACTGCCTGAAGATGTGAAAGGCAACACAGTTTTGATATTTTCAAGATTTTCTTGAATGTTCCCAGTCCTAATGTGGGACCCTACATATTTCACACAGGTCTGTGATGTATCCAAGTAAATATGCATGACTAACACAAGTACCAGTTCTACTGCAAGATAATCTGCCAGTGATCTCATCCCTGTAATCTCCAAAATATTCCACCATTATGAGTGATCTTATGATAATCTCCCCCTTAAGATTCCCCGACCACACTTCCCATAACTCACCCTACCCATAGTTCACCATAGAACTCGACAGGCCTGGTCTAACCTAATTGAATACAGGCACCCTGCAGAAATAAAACCAGATTTCCTTATCCCAGGAAAACTACCATAAGTGCCCATAAAACATGCATTTATGCTTCCCGTAAGTGGACTGGCACTTTCAGATTCCAAGCAGTATATTCCTCTAGTAAGACCAGGGACGTATATACTTAGTTATCCATTCTCCATGGTAAAACTGAGCACTGGCTAAAGATAAGGAACAAAGTATGTAGAGATTCTAAGAGTGGTACTTTTGTATCCTATTTCAATGTTTTTTAGTTACAGGTTTATAAAACCGAACAAATCTTATAAATCAGACACCCCACTGGATGGCGTTCTACCACCACACCTACCATCTATTTTAAGAATATCTTTATATACAAGTTATCAAGTAAGTTGCTTTATAATTGCAACCCTCAGCTAAAATTGCATAAATGTAACCAACTCTAGGTACTAAATTCCATAAACTAACAAAATAACCACACATAATGAAGATAATAATAATGATAATAATAATTGGAATTTATATAGCGCCTTTTCCATTCATAAAATGTTCAAAAGCGCTGCACATTGTCATAGTTTGAGTCATAGTCAACAACGCCTCAATGGGCGAGCCTGAAAAGGTGTGTTTTGAGACACTTCTTGAAGGCCTGACACGATGGCAATAAGCATGATTACCATGTACAAACAAAACAAGAATAAACTGACATTTACAAGGTTTTTGACATTGCTCCCAATTTGATCCCATGTCTTAGATGAAGAGAACATGGATTGGTCGCCACACAGACCAATTGCCATAGGACCCATTGTAAAGCCCTCAACACACCTAATCTTGCCGAATCTCTGCTGGTTGCATATCCGGTGATCGCCATTTGTGCCCCGTATATCATGATAACAATCCCCTTTACTTTAAATTTGATGGTCTATATAACAAAACCCTCAAACACAGAGAAGGTGCAAGGTGGATTTTGTCAGGTGTCGCCATGTGAATCAGATAGCACCAAAGTTTGGATGAATAAAAACAAGTGGATATGAAACCAGCTGGTTAACCTTTAGGAACAAGCTGACTGTGGCAAATAGCCCAAGAGTCGCCTTCTGCGCATGTTGATGTGCAAGTTTCCCTATCATGTAAACGATACTTAAGCCCTCATTGATCTTTATTTCCAATTGACATCATACATAGGCAAGATTTGAGACCTCTAAGGCTCTGACATAGTCAGGCCTTCACTAAAGCGCATATATAGTAACTGATCTCTCGCTTCATATCCATTCCTTTATTCGTCTAAGATGAGATGTTGCTATATCTTTATTTGATAGCACTAATAGCAGTAAGAGCGATAACTATATGAACAAAACCAGGAGTATCTAGCATTTACAAGGGTTCGGAGTACTTCGGACACTGCTTTAATTTTGATCCAAGGCCCTTACACCATGTTTCATGATTAAAATCCCATTTACTTTAAATTTGATGATCTATTTAACAAAACCCGACCTAAAAACCCTCAAACACGAAGAGGGTGCCTGGAGAGGGTGCACTGAGAATTTCGCCAGATGTTGGTATGTACATGTGAATCAGATAGCACAAAAGGTAGTAGGATCATTACCATATACAAACAACATCAGCAGAACCCCTGCCATTTACAAAACACATTACACACTCCGAGTTCTAGTCACACACTGCCTTCATTTCGAACCCCCTTGCCTTGGCCTTGAGTCTAGCGGCTCACCAATATTCGCATGAGATGAGCCAAGTCCAAGATTGCAATCGACTTCAATACTGCTTCGATTGACTGTAAGGAAAATGATGATGGAACGATGGGTTTCGACGATGCTATCGCATCATACTACGCCCATGGAGGTTGCGCTGCTAACCCAGTCCTCTGTCGTACGAGGGAAATATTGCCGGGGACCTAGGCTAGTACACACACGCTGACGCTGTTGTCAGTTACATATCGTGGTATACAAACGAAAACGACAGTGGGGAATGGAAACACGAGCACTGTTTTGCTAATTTCACCCTCTTCCCATGCACAAATTCCAACGTTGAGCATATGCATATAACAAGAACTATAAGATAATCATTTCTGCCTTTTAAGAAAGAAATCAGGATAACCTACCTTTAGGTTTTTGCAGATGTTTGTAAGTGTTCATCCGTTTAGCTCCCACCGTTGACAGCCATATTGAATTACTTGTGGTGCCTTGTCTCAATGTATTGGTAAGTGCGCGTGCGTTTCTCACTGCTTTCTTTGGGAGAATTGATACAAGGAGCCAGACTTCATTCATAAGGTTATTTATGGAAACTGAAAATGACAACAAGGGGGTATCCGACAGAACAAAAGTTGGCAACCCCATGACTAAACAAATGACTTGGCGGCAAACTCGTATCATCTGCTCAGGGTTATTGTCCCGCAGTGCGTATTGTCATGCATGCATTTTGAGGCCGCGGGCTATTGGACGAATTTAATAGTCACTTGACTAATTACAGAGGGCAGTTAGTGTAGATAAACATTATGATAACAGGAGAGGTTCAATAAAGAGATAAGATTTGCATATCTAAGCGATTGTCATTTAAGATCTTCGTTCATTCAGGGAGAATCTATTTAGTAGATATCTCTGCTTCATTCATGCCCGACATTTATAAGTGAAATTGCGCTTATCAAATGGATATCTTTTTCAAACTAAAAGCTGAGATGTGCAATTTTTTTTTCTGAGACAAATTAGTAATTATATGATCCCATTCCTTTTTTTAAAAAGTTGATCCACTCCTTAGGATGGAGATCTGATTCCAGAGGAATATCAGCGTCTATATAAAATTTAAAAAAAACTGTTATGCTCAGCTGTTATGAGCAACATTCTTCAAAAAAAATAATTTTCACCTAAATAAATAAATAATATTCAGATTAGAGTTTCTTTAGATAAAAAAAATGTACAGTCCCCTAGAAGATAGTTTACCCTTCCAATGTTGAGGCTACTATCGTCCGAAGCACAAGGGCGAAGCGATTTTTAAAACCATCTTAACCCTGTCAAGTTGGTATTCATTGGATAGCTCTCGCTGAGTACTCTCAGATGAGTACCCACCTGCCAGGGTTTCAATATTTTTTCAGTTTTTTGCATCAATTTGTATTAGCCAAATTAGCTACCAGTAGCATAAATGCTTAGATGAACAACCATACTTAATTCAAGATAAATGTTAAGGATGATTTTCGTCCAAGATAAATGATACGGATGATTTTCGTCTCAGACGCGCATCACATGGACTGGCAGCAAGCAGATCTCGCCACATGGCCTGGGTTACGGGTCACTGCAGGGGTCAACTAATATGCCCTGCTTGAAGCCGGTAGGCGTGCATTATTTTGGAGATGCCAGTCTTCTAATGGACCGAGTGCATTACTAATTACACAGCAGGCGTGTTAGTTGCGCTGAGAGAGAGAGAGAGAGAGAGAGAGAGAGAGAGAGAGAGAGAGAGAGAGAGAGAGAGAGATTCGCCCTATATTAGATTAGAGGCAGAGAACTTGAGCTTATGGTATCACGCATTTCCAATTTATTGAATCTAAAACACGTGATTTATCGAAACAGTTATTACTCCCAGTACCCCCTGGGTATGGTATGTTTTGGATTTACTACTCACGGATTAGATGAAGAGAACATTCGGGCTTCCAGCTCCCCCACTTACTCTAGTTCCTCCACAAATACTACTACTACTACTACTACTACTACTACTACTACTACTACTACTCATAAAAATAATATTAGTAAAAAACATGCAAGACGTAGCTTGCGAATCAAAGCTGCGTTCAGTTTCAAAGTCATACATGCATCCATGCCCAGGAAACTGAGTGGCAATCGGGCGTACGGTCGTGTATCATGCAGGGGTTGCCCACGCATTTAGTGCAGGAATTAAATGTATGCAGTGTAGGCTATTCCATGGATTTTGTTTCGTCGTTGAAGCAATATCCTGGATGACCGCATGACTACGCCTCTGAAAATAAGCAATTTAAAGTTTGCTTTTTTCCGATGGAAATTCGATAGGTCGTCTCCATGTTTTTTGCGTTTACAAGTGCTATGGCTGGTTTCTTTGAGATGGGTATCAGTATAGACATTTTACTTCAAATTTACATTGATTAGTTTCCAGTTTTTCACATATAGCGTAATGAAAGCGGTCCATTTAAGAGTTCATTAGCTTTTCTAGTACATAAGTAATGTTCCGAACCTTTCAAATTGATTATAGAATACTACAAAGAATATAAGTGGTTGCTGCTCTTTACGACCATATTGAGCTAACGATTTGGGGTGTTTAAGTGAACCAATAGTTTATATTTTAAAGGTATTCTAACACAGCTACCTGGCGAGGACTTAATGGCTATCATGGAAAGGAGAAATATACAATTTTGTTTGTGCCTTTATTTTAGAACTTCTAGAAAAAAATGCACGAGGGGCGGGGACACTCCAATTTTCTGACCCCAATCCCCACTTATGAATATCCTTTTTCCAAAAAGACTACAACTAAAATGATTTTGAAAATACTATGTTGTTTCTTGTCTACACCCACGATACACCCAGCAACAATGATCGTAAAAACACAAGGGCTCTGTGGGTTGTGTTGGGTCCCTGTCCAAAAGTCTCAGCCTGCAGCCGGGCAGTGTAGCCGGGTTCTCAGGCTTACTTGGGTTTGATGTCATGCCACCACCACCACTGGGTAGGTGTGATGTCTCTCTCTCTCTCAACCTATACATGGCAGCACACTTTTCAGCAGTTTCAGTTCACAAAAGACAGCTCAAGTGTGTCCCCTTGAGGATTTACTCTGAACTTAACCTGGGGAAACTCCCTGGATGACCAAACACAAGTGGATTCGAAACCAGCAGGTCAACCTGAACATGCTAGCCTCAACCAGTGTCAACTAACAGCCGCTAATAGGCCAAATTTGGTGCTGTAGGCACCCCAGCTGGTGGTGGAGATAAGGTTTCTCAATCATGTAATCGATGCGAGAGCCCTGATTGGTCCTTGTTCCCACGTGACCTCGCGCTGATGCCGTATCTGGTACTCCTGGCATGAGTCCAGCACCTAACTATAGGGCATATAGTAATCGGTCTTTCGCTACATATTCATTCATTTCTTCATCCAAGCTTGTAGCAAGTCAGTCTTCGGTCAGTGGTGAATCTCTGTTGTCATCGTTGGATACAAGGGAAGCACCCCACTTGTTATCATTATGTTTTGCCTGAAACACCACACCACTATCTATCATTTTCTTACACCCCCCAACCCCCTACCAATAACCATTTACTTGGTCTGGACCAAATGATATAAGACGGAACCATTTCATCTCAACATAGTCATCCGTAATTTCGATAGAGGTCGCCACCAGCCACAAATTCATTAGGCCGTAAAATCGTATCGCTGGAGACCTAGGTTCAATTCTCCGACAGCGAGAGCATTTTTTCCTCTCTTTAAGAGGATTATAAAATACATATGACAATGTATAAACGTTAAATAACACATAAGTTTCAAAGTGAGTCACGGTGGTGAAATGCTGTGTATGTTTTATCTATTTATAGACTCCTGAGTACTGACTGGCCAAGTGTGAAAGACTCAAATAGCAAAAAAAAATATTTTCACGATCATCTTTTGGGGAGGGCAATTAAAACTTTCCTTTTTTCCTGACCATTCCAGAGGGAGGGCAAATAAAAATTCATTTTTTCCGACCACTCTAGAGGGAGGGTTTATAAAACTCCATCTATCTATCTATCTTCGGAACTCTTTCGGAAAGAAACTAACATTAGTGATTATCTTGTCTAATAGATGTCAGCACTATACTGTCACACTCAATCCACTAATAACACTTCTTCACGGTAGATGGCTCGTGTGGAACTTGTACTAATAATTACTGGCGGTAAACAGCTCAATCCTTGTTAGTATAGTGGTGAGTATCCCCGCCTGTCACG
Source organism: Maea johnstoni (assembly GCA_963942565.1). Classification (NCBI taxonomy): domain Eukaryota; kingdom Metazoa; phylum Annelida; class Polychaeta; order Spionida; family Magelonidae; genus Maea; species Maea johnstoni. The sequence continues at coordinate 31,230,665 of OZ012696.1, forward strand.
CGGGAGACCGGGGTTCAATTCCCCGACAGGGAGAGCTAGATTTTTTTCTGGAAAGTCTAGGGAAATTATAAAAACAACGAATAGATATTTCAATAATCTTACTTTTCGCCAAAAAACATACATTTCTTGATGAACAACTGCATATACATCTATAGCTATATACATTTTTATACATACATACGTACATACATACATACATACATACATACACACATACACACATATATATATATATATATATATATATATATATAAATATATATATATATATATATATATATATATATATAGAGAGAGAGAGAGAGAGAGAAAGCTGCACACCAACATGCGCAGAACGTAACTTTTGGTCTATTCGCCGTAGCGTCACGTGGATGTTTAGGTTGACTGGCTGGTTTCTTATCCACTCGTTTTTATTCATCCAAGGGTAATCGGAACTATACACGCTTTCTGACATTCCTACTGAGCATGCTCAGAAACCAGAGGTCAGAGGTCATTCAACAATAGCAGCACACCAGCTGCAGTGTCTTACACTTTGAGAGATAGGGATATCTGTCAAAGAGGGTTTATAAAGGGAATTCTTTAGGGAATTATGACAGTCCTGCTATAAGTCCCAGTTAGATATGCACTCAGTAAGCTAATACTGTCAATATCAATCATTTTCATGGATGTGACTGAATTACAAAGAGGAAGGCCCTGGACCCTGATGGGGAAAGGATGTCTGGGGCCTATTACAACCGTGTCCAAACCTTCCATGTTCCAACACAATGATACAGGAAATAAACCATCCTTTCAACTCTCATTTTAATTGAAACACTAGACTTGGGCGCAAGTCCTGATAGCATGGTTAGATGTAGTTGTGGGGAGGGTATACTCGAAGTAAAATGCCCACTCAGCAGTAATCATACAGTAACTAGTTCAGACAATGTAAGCTATTTAACCCATTAATGCTCACAGCAGCCAAAAACAGCCTGAAAATTTTGATGAAATCTTGTAGGCAAAAGCATAATTAGAAAAATGTTTGATAGGGAAATGTTAATTAAAACATTACCAACAACTCTCCTTCAAATTTTGTTAAATTATTCATAATAACGAAGTTATTATCAAAAATACCATACATCCTGACAATACTTTCTGGAGGAACTCTTAAGCATTAATGGGTTGATATTGAAAGATAGGGAACAAGTGCTGAAACAAAGTCATAAGTACTATGACCAAGTACTGGGTCAACTTGCTATTACTGGCAAAGCATGGTGTGACTTTTTTGTTTACGACAGGCATGGGTATGTCATGCAGCGCATTTACCCTGACAAAAATACTGGGCTTTACTTGCCAGTAACCTGGAATTCTTTTATCTTAACTATGTGGCTCCAGAACTCGTGAATTGAAAGAAAAGTATGAAGTTGATTTCGCAGTGAATGAAATTATGGAGGAAATGCTGTCTTCAATTTCATTCATTGATGAAAGTCCCTTGAGAAATGATAGTGAGTCCCCACCCTGTATGAATAACACCCAAGACATGCCTAATAGCAGGGGCAAAAGGAAGGGGGAGGGATCAGTTCTTGGCCACCCCTCAAAAAGGAAATCCAAACCCATATATATATCTGTGGAAAATGCTCCTTTATTTGCAAACATCTGGGTACTGAAATGCTCGGGAGTAGCTGTACAAGCAGAAAATGTCATCAGTGGTATCATATCTTATGCATTGATAAAAATGATTCTAAGAAAACCAGCTGGATGTGCGAAAAATGCTGTAACCATTTATGAATCTCATGAAATAGTGGCTACATTATCAGCATTAACAATTACATGTAATTTCAAATTCAACCGGGTGAAAACTATTCACTCCTCATTTTACAGTGAAAGCTTGTAAATTACCTTTGTGGAATTCGACAATGGAAAAAAATGAACAAGTAATATCTCAAAACTGTCAAGGATGTATTCATTGCTAGATAAGCACTCTCTTACTAAATCAAGTCATTTCTCAAAACTATAAAGGATATACGTATCGCCAAATGAGCATTCTTTTAGTAAATCAATATGGTTTTAATACTGACAACATTGAGTTTTAGAGTGGTAACATAAACTACTCTTGAAGTAACCTTTGTATGCATTTTGGTAATTCATATTTGAAATAACTTATGATATTCACTGAGCCAAGGAAGTATCAGTGTAAATACTAGAAAACTTATTGAGTATAACTTTCCTATAACAGTAAGGCTATCAGTCACACATTGAATAAGTTTAAATCTGACTGGGTTTTTCATGCTTTACAATTTCTATTAAAATATTTTTGTATGCTTGCATGGTTACTTATCTCTAATTTACTATTCAACATGTTTGAAATAGAAATATGACCATTGGTGAGTTAAAACATGACAAATACATTGATACTTACCGAGACCATGCACCCTCTGCCTACTGGTTACTGCATGTGGGGGATCACACATGTGTCTTTAATTGTTGATTGACCTTTGACCTCGGCCATATGGCCACCCCCATTAAATAATCCAGGAAGCGTGTATAATGAGCCCGACTCCCGGGCCCGACTGAAGTCTGCACGAAGACAAAACGACTTATTATGCCTTAACCTGGTTGAAAAAATGACGACAATCGAAATTCCAAATACCTTCTTCTGCCTGTTTTTGACCTCGCCAATTTGGTATAGTAAACGGCATGTGTCCTAAACTTTATGGGTTCGTTCTTTATGAAATGTGTTATTCTTTAAACATGGCGGGAGGTGAAGTGAAAAGGTAAATATAAACTGATGCCTACATACTGTTCTGGATTCGCACATTCAACCACGAGTTTATGTTGGCCAAATTTGTGCAAAAGACTTTAATCTCTGATGAAACAAAAACAAAACAAAAAGAAAGAACGAAAAAGAGACCCAGCTATGATGGTGCAGGTGTGAACGACAGATTTTTTTTCGGTCGTTTTCCCCCAAAAAAACAGCAGCGGAAAAAATCTGCCGCTCACAGATACATATATATGTATATATATATATATATATATATATATATATATATATATATATATATATATATATATATATATATATATATATATATATATATATATATATACTAAGTACATGATCCTTAACTCATCGAATATTCCGTCCAGTAACATTGAATCGGTAGTCCGTTTGTGGTGTATGGTTGAACACTGGTTAGTGATAATAATTAATTACATGCTGCTCTTAGGATAACAAGTGTTAAGGAAACGAACATAGATAGAAATTAGATAAATAATGGTTAACTAATGTATAACTTTGCAAGTCCAAGTTTGCAGAAAATATCTTTTTTCATAACTCGCGTTTAATTTCTTCGTCATCTTTTCATCAGCATGAGGAAATGCGTGACTGCTTGTAAAGATCTAGTTGAATGGTAATACATTGATCATGATATCTTCTGAGCCTTTTAGTACAGTGTAAAAAATGATGCGTTGGTGTCTGTTATTGAGAAAGATAAGATAACACGGAATTTACTGCGGAAACAACTTTATAAACTAACTACAGAACGTACATACAATGACAGGCTTAACATACACCTATATGGGGCGTTTCAACCAACATGAGTTACATATTACAAGTAGGGTTTCTGCCTTGTAGAAAAACAGAAAATATATACTAGTCATTGATATAATGAGAAATACTAAAAGTCACATTTACAAATATATTCAAAATAGAAAGCGTTTCTGTAATTTCCCACCACTGAACACCTTATACTTCATACAAATATTCTGTGTTTGAACGCTACTCAAACACTCTCTTTGAAAAGTCAATGGATGAATGCTTCCTCTTATACCATTCCAGTCTTCTCTCGTAAATTTTTTTACATGCTATGTTTGGTTTCACGAAGCTGTCCTTCATGTAAAACTAGGGAAGTTCTTAACTAATTATGCCTACATGAAGTAGTATAGTTCTCAAATATCAAAATAAATAATGTCATTATCAACATTTCGTACCATGCGCAGTGCGCATGCTTAGATGACGTAGCAAACTCGGTGGCTGCCGTCCAATTTACTAAACTAAAATGGTAGTAGAATTTTACTGGAAACGTATTTCTGAGGATTCAGCTTATGAAAATAGACCGTTTCACCTCGATATTGTATCTTTGAATACTTATGGATGTTTTCAAATAAAAAAGTTAAATAAAAACGATTCATTCACTTCCTTTTTCACTTTTAAAAGAACTGTTTGTGGTAACACTTCCCTTCTTTAAGTCATTTAAAGGATAGGAAAATGCCTTGAAACACGGATTTAAACCCATTTTTTGACGAATTTATAAAGGTGACACCAAGCGATTTTATCCGGAACGTGAAAGTAGACATCTTTGGCTGTATGATTCAAGAGAAATTAAGGTGATTACTGAAAGTCGGCCCGCTTCCATTTTTCACTTGAAAATTTGTTGTTTTAGTGTTTTGCTAGATTACCAAAGACGATTGTTTCATCGTGTTTGTGCGATTGTTAGCTCACATTTCCGACAGTTTACCAGTTTGTCGGCAACTACCGACATACAGCATTCACAATTGAATTAGCCCGTTCACATGCACTTTGAAAATATACCCAACCATGAATTACAAATAATTATAATAACATATAATTAAGGAATATTCCAAAATGAATCATGATTATTCATTATTCAGCCTTAGAGGAATATTTGGATTCGTTAAGAAATATTTGTCATGATATATATGTCGCGGAGGGGCAAAAGTTATGCATATAGTATTATTTGTGCCCATCTATGTTCACATAGTCCAGAATTTGAAATACTAATAGGTCTTACACAGATGGATTTCAATTCTAGTAGATTGTGTCTATCCGCCTGAGTGATTGGTGACGTAATTCACGCGCGTATTTAGTTGTCTCGCATTGGCTAACTAGGTTTTAGTAGGCGTGGCCTCGCTTACTACAGCGCGATCCTAGCGGTGGGTCCATCGTTACTATGACCGGGAAAGTCCGTAATGGGTTTTTGCCTAAATTGTCTTTGATTGCACATGGTCATGTTGTTTACTAAGAAGATTATGCAAATACCGTTAGTTTCAAATATGTTGTAAGTCAATTAGTGACTAATGTCATCGATGATTCACCCTTAATACTATTATACCAGCGAAAGTGGTGGCGATAATCGAAATTCTTCTGTCCTTGATGATTCACTCTCATACAACTCAACTCGTACCTCAAACTATATGGGAACAAGTTGATACTCATCACGTTAGGGAAAAATTGCGTATGAAAATACATTGTGGACCCCAAATTTCTGTCCGGATTAGGCAAAATCCGGATTATGCGTGTAAGAATTATATGTATAGGAAAGAACCGGTACCTTCCTATTTGTCCGGTTTAGACGAAACTCCGGATTACACATGCTCGTATTAAGAGTTGCCTGTATGTATTCATATGAAGCCATTCTATCGCTACAACTCATTACTTAGACCCATTTTGTAGGCTCTAACTAGGCCGTCTTTCGATTTTAACAAGGCCGATTTTTCATTTAATGACATCTTATGTTTTGGGACAGAGTTCCACACACAATGAAACCAGAGAAATCCGATGCAAGGTGATAGGAGTGGAGATGAAAGGAGTGTAGTATGAAGATAGTGGTGCTGGGCGCAACAGAGCACAATGGTTAGGCAATATGGTAGAGGGGTGGATCCGTGCGCCAAAATAGGGAGGTCGGCTCACGGACCCATGTCTCGAGGTCTAGTAATGGTAATGGTCAGTTCAGCAGAAATTTTAGCATCAGCACTGACTGTAACTCTCAAATCCGACATGGCGCCACAGGACAGGATGGAACACGTGACACGGTGTGGGCTACCATATTGTGGTACTGTAAAGTAGATCGGGCGCCAAAACATCCAAATAATTTTCCCGTACATAATGTTTATGCATGGTTCCAATATCATGCCTAACTTTGTTTTTTGGCTGCTCTGATTTAGAGATCAACTCCCTTCCAAAATCCACTTATTTACGACATCACTCCATATCATTCTACCTATTTAACCCATGCTCTGGCCGGCTGCCATTTACCTCAATTTGATCCTACGGTTCCAGTAGTGGTCAGAGCCCTCGGAAGTCCATTGCGGCTAGCACCTCACAACCTATATCATTTTATTAGGTACATGTCTGACTTGTAAACTTGCCCCATGCCCATGCAAAGGGATGACAATTGTCGATATCCTTATTCTCCGAGGAAGAGGTTCTTAAGCGTGAACTTGCACCATTTAGATTTCTTACACATGCTTATAGGTTTGACTTATTGGTCATCCGGCAAGCGTCTTGGAGTATTTGTTATGATGGCTTTACATTACTTAGATTGTGTGTCCGTTTATTTGATTAACTTATACTCAAGCAAGGGGAAGAAATCGCGTGTTTCGTACTGGGCATATACCCCAGCCGTGCTTCCCTCCTCTTTCCCCATATGGGCGTTCCCTTCCCATAATTTATCACCGCCCTTCTTCAAGTAATACCATTTTCCACTTGCGATGACGGCCACAGCGTCTGCCCCGGGAACTTCGACCTTGAACTTGATGTTTTTGTTTATTTTGAGATCACCGGTAGAGGGCTCATGTAGCCTGCAACCCAACCAGTACTGATGGGTTCGAGGGTATATTTTTGGCGGGCCCGAGGGTGTCACGTTACACTGGATGACAAATCGACATGCGCATTCAAGAACGGATGCTTTGGAATTCTTCTCCGCTGCGTAGAGCGAAAAGCAATAGACTCCTTTTTGCGGGAATCGTATCAAATAGGAGAGAAACCTATCATCTCTGTATCGCTGAAAAGCATGGCGGTCAAAACCCTCGATGGGCATATCATGGTTTCCACTAATCAACTTATGCGAGACCTTGACGTCAGTGCCGAAGCGGAGATTGAGAATGAGTTTTTCGTCGTTGAGAACCGTAAATGCATCTTCGAGGGAATCTACCAGAAGGCCTAGCTCGGAGGCCAGAGGGGTGGTGCCGTAACCATTGAGAAGCTTCGGAAATCTCATGACGGGCTTCGTCTCGACCTTTGTGCACTTAATCCGGAACGAACAGACGTTACTGTACGCATCCGAGCGCTCCGTGTCACAAGCGAAGATCGTGAAGAAGAAGACGCCTCGCCGTGGCAGATTTGCAGTGAAAACAACCTCATGTGGATCCACGCGATGAATGACGTAACCGTCCAGATGCTCATCATCAGCTTCAAGACGGGTGTTGAAAGACAACGGAATATCAGAAGGCTTCCGGAAACTGATTTCCAATCTTCCCGTGTCGGTTTCAAGAACGGCATCGTAAGTTCCCTTCGGTTTTAGACCATAGTGGAAAAAATTGGACTTGACTAAAGGCATGCTGGTGAAACGATCGAGCGTGACGCGTTTGTCTATAAGCTGCCATTCGGGCTCGTCCGGGAAATGCATATAGATATTGTCCTCGGGATCGGTCAGAAAGAAGAACTCATCGTACTCGTAGCAGAAATTGTTCGGGTCCTCGGCAGCCCCCGGACCAGTCACGTGACGAGCTCCCCAGTGACAATCTATGAACCTCCATGAGTCTGTAACGTAAATTTGATATCCCAAATTAGTGACTGATTTCGTGTTTACCTTAAGCAATCAATTAACTTGACTATCTTATTAGTTTCATCATACATCTAAGCAGCTTCGTTCGGTTTTATCTACAAAATACTTATAAGGATGATGCATGTGCGACAACAGAAACATTGAAGACAGAATCTTTTTTTAAAACACCAAACTAAAAACAAATTAGAGCAGAAAAAATGAGAAGCACCAGAAAACATTAATTAGAAAACATACCATGAAGAAGGTACACAAGCAGTTCTACTTTGCATAAATATTTCTCAGTTATACAATACAGGTTCTTAATTCCTGTACTAAAAGCAGACCGGGCACAATACACGACTGCACACTTAATTGACACCCATGGGTTTCCTGGGTATGGATGTGACGTCAAGACACGGACCTCACACTGCTGAGCGCAGCTACGTGGGTTATTACTATGCCTGGCTTACTTTTTATTTTCATATGTTGTCCATGGACGTTTGTGCAACCAGTCGCTGTCAGGCGTTCACTCGATTGGTACAGGAATTAAATGCCTCTACTGTAGCTGCTTATAAATGCAATATTTAGCCGTGACATGTAGTCTTGTCGATGCCCAAGTATCCGAGTGGCAATCGGGCATAAATCAAACGTCGTTACTGCAAATTTCTACCACTTTGGGGCTGAAATACCCATTGAAGAAATTCGATTCCCAATGGCCTTTCACAATGGGCATTTGGAATGATTTTATTACCATATTTGGTAAAGATTGCCATATATGGAACAATGCACCACGTTCGTTGCTTAGCAACGTGACCTAGAAATGCCAGGCACGTGCTCAGGCACGCTCATTATATTTGAAGCTTCCCCGATTATTTACCGTTTATTTATCTATGGGGCGTGGCAGAAATAGGTTCTTGAACTTGTGTGCTAGAGTATGATATTTCTACCACTATGTGGCTGAAATACCCATTGAAGAAATTCGATTCCCAATGGCCATTTGGAATGATTTTATTACAACGTTCGTTGCTTAGCAACGTAGCCTAGAAATGCCAGGCACATGCTCAGGCACGCTCATTATATTTGAAGCTTCCCCGATTATTTACTGTTTATTTATCTATGGCACGTGGCAGAAATTGGTTCTTGAACTTGTGTGCTAGAGTATGATATTTCTTACACTCGGGGACAGAATTTTCATCATGGAACTCGCCAGAGGCTCGTTCCAAGATGAAAATTCTGTCCCCTCGTGTAAGAAATATCATTCTCTAGTCTGTCTGACTCGAGTTTGGCAATCACTTTTCCCACTTTTTTGTGACAAAACGTTCGAGTTTGCCATCCAAACTTGGCATACCTCTTTGGAGCACTACTACGTGTATGTACAAACATACTTTTTGTCTCAGCCACCGCAAAATGTTGATTTTGCTCATTAGTTCCTATTGTAAAATGTGCACATTGCCGACACTACAATCTTGCGTGTTTGTCTGTTGCGAACAATACAAACACGCGAGATCGTATTGTTGGCAATGGACACATTTTACAATGGGACCTAATGAGTAAAATCAACATTTTGCGGAGTTGAGACAAAAAAATTGTTTATACATACACGTAGTAGTGCTCATAACATGTTTGCCAAGTTTGGATGGAAAACTCGAACTTTTTGTCACAAAAAAGTGGCAAAAGTGATTGCCAAACTCGAGTCAGACAGACTATAGCACATGCGTCCAAGAACCTCTATGTCTTCACTGTAATTCTTACCATCTATGTAAACTGCTGCCCAGGAGTTCCCGAACTTGCTGTCGCTGAAGTGCATACCAGGGCGATACCCGACACTCTTGGAAACTCCACGTATGATCTTACACTGCAGACCCGCATAACTGGAAAGAGAAACAGAGTTGAATGAATGAATTAGTGTTTAAAGGCACATCGACACACAAAGGTCATTTAGTGCCATAAAATATTTCCAAAAAGTGGTTCTTTGTCATTGTTGAAGAACAATGACAAAGCATAATTATTCTAGGTGAAAGAAGAAAAAGAGCAGAGCCTTCAGATCCAAAGAGGACCAAGGGATATTTTAGATGCATGGTATCCATAGACAGGTCCACACATCCCCCTTCTTTTATAAGTCGAGCAGGGTGCCACACCAGCTTAGGGTTCCACTGAAAACTAGATAGTGATAAGCTATTAGGTATAGTGCTGACATTTAATTCCTGTACTAAATGCGTGCGCAGCCCAGTCATACTACACGATCGCACGTCCGATTGCCGCCCAGTTTCCTGGGCATGAATGCATGCATAACCTCACAACTGAATGTAGCTTTGATTCGCAAGCTACGTGGGTCAATGACGTGCTTGGCTTATTTTTTGACATGGTATCTATGGGTGTTTGTACAACTAGACACTAGCAGACTGGTACAGGAATGTAATGTAATGTAAATGTAATTTACACGTAAATGTCTGTAATATACGACGAGGAGATGGTGCACAGGACACCATACCATTAGACCACTGGGGAATTTCGCAAAATGATAAACTCTCTACATCTCCTCTAATTTCCATCAGTTTAGTTCTTAACTTGTCCAATTCTTCATTTGCTCAATGGTGTGCAATAGGAGCTGGCACCTTCCGGGGAACCCTACTCTTATAAAAGAATGGGAATGTGTGGATCTGTGTATGGATACTATGCATCTGAAAGATCCCTTGGTCCTCTTTGGATTTGAAGGCTCTGTCTGATTTCTCTTCCACTTTCTCTGCTTTCACATGCTTTGTCATTGTTCTTCAACAATTGCAAGGACCACGTTATGGAAAACATCTTTATGGCACTGAATGGCCTAATGTGCCGATGTGCATTTAAGCCCTAATTCATTCATTCATTACACATTTCTGCATCAACTATTGTTTACATATAGGCGTTGCAGCTTGTCACCTGCCAATGGTTGTGAAACTTAAGCGACAATGTGGCAGAAAAAGTGACGAAAAAAACAAATTCCAAAGAATTCCCTTACCTGCACAGTCGCTGAAACAGCTCATGGTAGCTTTCCAGTCCGTACTTGATGCCCTTTAAGAAGTAAAAAGGACTGTCCTCTTGGTAGTTCTGCGCAAACATCATTTTATTCAAATCCTTCACTGTAATCCATCGAAAAATAGCCCTAAGAAAACACAATCATAATAATAGCAGAAAACTTGTAGATGTACGTTATACAAAAATGTTGCATTCGTTTAACAGCAAGCAAATTCGCTCAACTTGGCTTGTTTAACTTACACTGGTCTTTCAGATGAGGTCGTAGAGAACGTGACTGCTGTATGATGTCTAAAGTTACATGTCATGCTAACTTGTATACTGTATGGAATTACATTAAGAATTAGCTACATCACCCATTATCCTGCCAATAAAAACACCAATTAAGTTAACGAGAGAATCGAAATTGTGATTTCAATCATTTGACATTGCATTACTCAACACTCAGGTACATGTATAAACTTTGACTCAAATATGGGACTAAAATGTGGAACAAGCTGGGAACTTTCATAATGAGCATCTAGCAATGATTATTGAAGGTCTCACACTTACCTAGCTTTCTCGAGCTGTGAGGTGCAGTGTCGAGTTAGCTGGTACACCAATTCAGTGAAGCTCCCTTGCTCGTGTTGTGCCACCTGCGTAGAAAAAAGGAAAGGAGTACACGCTCTCCACCATTAATTCAAATGTATGTATGTATGTATGTATGTATGTACGAAGTATGTATATATATATATATATATATATATATATATATATATATATATATATATATATATATATATATATATACATACATACATACATACATACATATATATATATATATATATATATATATATATATATATATATATATATATATATATACCAGTATGAGTGTCACTGTGTGTATATTTATGTATGTATGTGCATGTATGCGTATACACTTTGCCCATCAAATGGTAAATAAAGGAAATATCAAGGAATATGAGTTGTTTAATTCAAAACCGTATAGTCTAATTAATTGTTCGCATAAATCCAATGGTAGATTGTTGGAAACATTGGTGCACAAATGGGAAATATGTATGATATTCATGTTGTCGGGCCTTACCTGAATGGCCAGAAAGTCCAGGTCCTCAAACACGTGATGGTCCTTATAGAGCTGGGACTTCTTCCTCTTCGGAGCCTCGGGTGACGGCAATTTTGCAGGCAACTAGATTAGAAAGAGGCATAGCTAGTCAAGCAGGGATCGACCTTATTGGTCGTTTAGGGGTATTTGTCCCTAGGACATGTGCTTTTGCTAGGTACCAGATGTTAAATTATAGGAGCCAAGTTTGTGAATGGACATATTAGTTATCAACAGCAGCATTTTGAGAACTTTTATTAACCAGTTGCTGGAAGGTAACCTGTCTACTGGTGCAGGATTTAAATGTTTGTACTGTAGCTATAAAGACCCTTGTTTCTCGTACCTTTTTATCTATGAGTTCCAGCATTTCGTGCGCCTGCTTGTCTATCACTGATAAACGTCCGGTCTACTGGTGCAAGAAATAGAGGTTCCATCACGAGTGGATGGAAAGAGAAGGAATCTTGCACGAGTGAGTGATTTTGTGTCTTGGGACGAGGCTTGCCGAGTCCCAAGACACAAAATCACTCACGAGTGCAAGATTCCTCCTCTTTCCATCCACAAGTGATGGAACCTGTTTCTCCCATGATAAAAAGGAGGAATTTACACGTTTCACCGTGAACTGGTGAAGTTAGCTAGCTAAACTAGGTCAGCCAAAGGTCACCTGTGCACTAGTTCAACAATGGTAATACGCGTTTGTTGTGACGTGCACCGTTTGTTTTCCCAGAAACTGTCACTAGATCATGTACGTGACGCTTGTTCAAATCCACGCGCGCTATTGCTAGGTCTACCTTTCACTCAGCAGCAGTGACACCTTGATTGAAATTGGGGGATCTGATTGGACAATTACGTTAATTGACCTTTAACCCCATTGAAGACAGCCCATTGAGGACAACTTATCCTTAACTGTAAAACACATCTCAGAGTGGGAGAATTAAATTTCTGTGTAATTGTCCAATCAGATCCCTCAATATCAGTCAAGGGGTCAATGCTGCTGGGTCAAAAGGTAGACCTAACAATAGTGCCCGTGGGTTCGAACAAGCGTCACGTACGTGTTCTGGCGCCAGTTTCTAGGGAAAACAAACGGTGCTCGTCACAACAAACGCGTATTACCATTGTTGAACTAGTGCACAGGCGACCTTTGGCTGACCTAGTTTACCTAGCTAACTTCACCGTAAAGCGTGTAAATAGAGAGGTTGGGCTATCCCGTTTCCGACATCGAGATCGGGTTAGCATATCACCTTCTATGCCGTTCCGGATCTCGATGTTGGAACATCGTATCCAAGGTTGGGCTATGCCGTCGAGATAAGTATCTGACCATGGCGCTAGGTCGAGGAGTCGTACTGACAAGGCCACTACCAAACAAAACTCCTTCTGTCGGCATGAAACAATTGAAATTGAAATTGAAATTGAAATTGTTAGACAATACGTATGGTTAGCTTCCACGTAGCTATTGTAAGATGTTTTTAACAAACTGCTTACAGCATAAGTTTAGCAAGAAGCTATGCCGTTCGATAATTACGGGATACAGGCAGTTTATGTCGGGTGTTGAGAACGGCGCAGAGTCGAGCTATGTGGGAAACGATGACGTCAACACATTCTATGGTGACGTCATCGTCGCCTATCCCGTTCCCGTTGTCGGAAACGGGATAGCCCAATCTCTCTAATGTCTCCTTTATATCGTGGGAGAAACAGGTTCTATCACTCGTGGATGGAGGGAGGAGGTATCTTGCACTCGTGAGTGATTTTGTGTCTTGGGACTCGGCAAGCCTCGTCCCAAGACACAAAATCACTCACTTGTGCAAGATACCTCCTTTTTCCATCCACTCGTGATGGAACCTCTATGTCTATACTGTATCTATAAAGACCCTTGTTGTTCGTACCTTTTTGTCTATGAGTTCCAGCATCTCGTGTGCCTGCCTGTCTATCATGTCTGCGATCCTGAAGCGCTCGTGGGAGGTCAGCTTGTCCAGCAGATCCTGCAGCTTCTCCTCCTTCACTCGCTGGAAGTGCTGCTCGATCTTCAGCTTCTCAACGTGGATATCGCCACTGAATCGACCTGAAAGCGTAGGAATTAACGTAAAACTGGTATTTTTGGTTTATTCGCACACTTATATATGCCATTCCTGGCTATTTCCTTGTTACTAATATAATCATTATTATTATTATTATTATTATTATTATTATTATTATTATTATTATTATTATAATTATTATAATTATTATTATTATTATTATTACTAAAATTATTATTATCATTAATGTTGTTGTTGATATCACTACTCTTATTAATATCATTATTATTATTATCATTATTATATTTATTATTATCATTATTATTATTATTATTATAATCATCATCATTTTTATTATCATTATTATCACAATAATTGTTATTTATGTCATTATTATCATCATTATTATCATTATTATTATTACATGTATTATTATTATTAATATTATTATTATTATTATTACTATCATTATTACATTTAGTATTATTACTATACTCATTATTATATATATACTTTATTGACTGTAGGTGAACTACAAAATACATATATAAATCAAGGATTTACTATAAATACGAAATCATATCAAGATTGTTAGTATAAACATCATATTATGAAAATAAACAGAAACTTGTTAAATAAACGCATAGTAATTATACATGAAATAATTCCTGCCACACTGGCTGACACTAAAAATCCCGACAGAACAGGGAGGATAAACTAACTATTATTATCATTATCATTATTATTATTATCATTATTATTATTATTACTATTATTATTATTTTTATCATTTTCATTTACCATATGTGTTCATAACTTCAAAACACCATTGTCTCCCATCCAATCCTAAATGATTATGAGATGATTTTCAAACGTTAGATTTTCTGGTAAAATATGCATCGCCGATAAGGTGGGATATAGCAATACAATTTGCCCTTTTCAATTAAAAACAAGGGGCATGAGACATATGATATATCGAAACATGAAAACGTCAATATAACGCCAAACAGGATAATATCTACAGTGCCAACATCTAATTCCTGCACTAAATGCGTGGGCAGCCGGTGCATAACACACGGCCACACGCCAGCTTGTCACCCAGTTTCCCGGGCATGGATGCATGGATGATCTCACAAAAATAAACTTAGCTTTGATTCGCAAGCAACGTGGGCCATTGATGTGCTGAGGCTTATTTTTGACATGCTATCCACGAGTGTTCGTTTTTACAACCAGGCACTGACAGACATCCGGTTGACTGGTGCAGGAATTAAATGTCTGTACTGTACACTTTGAAAATCTACCTCTTTCAATCTCATTTAGTAGATCCCTTCCGGCTTTTTCAATCTGGGACCGGATGTCATCCTCGAGTTCCTGGATCCCCAACTCTCGGCTTTTCTCGAAGTCTCGCAGTCTCTTCTCGTGCTCCTTCCGTTGAACCAGTTCGAGACGATTCTGAGCTGCGAACATCTCATCTTTGATAAAATCCTGAAATTTCCGAAAAGTAGATAATGAGCCTTTGGCAATGGTTTACGAATCCGGATGCTCCATTTGACTACAATCTAGGTTATAGCTTAGATGAATAAAAGAATGGATATGTAGCGAGAGACCAATTACTTTATGCGCTATAGTGAAGGCTTGGCTATGCCAGGGGTCTTGAATCTGGCTTAGGTGTGTTATCACTAGGAGACAAAAAACAATGAGGGCTCTCAAATCGTTTACATTACAGAGAAACATGCGCACCAACATGCGCAGAACACGAGTTTTGGACTATTCGCCGCAGCCAGCCTGTTTAGGTTGACCGGCTGGTTTCATATCTACTTGTCTTTATTAATCTAAGGTTATAGACGATCAAAATGGTCAAAAATATATTTTCAGAAGAGAAAAAATAACGTATTCGGTTAATGTTTGATTTCGTCTACGCAAATTGAATGTTTGTTTAAGGACGTTAATTGTAAATTTTGAAATTGGAAATGTTCAATGTTCTGAAGCAATAGAGGATAATTGATTGGACAGATTGCAGATGTTTTGTTTCAATCATTTCTGCATCCGGCTCGATGATAATGGTTGACTCACTGAATTCGATTGTGATCTAAGTCTGCGAAGCAAATATTCTCAAAGTATTAGAGTTGAAGTACAACGGCATGTTCACATTGGAATTAAGGGTATGGTAATAATAAAGGTGATATTCTAATCTTGTGCAAAACGCTCATGTACTTAAGATTTGATTGATTAGCCGGATATACCCGAAACATGTGTTAAATTCATTAACCATTTATGCCATACATTTACAGAGCAGTCATTTACCATACTTAATTCTTACGAATACGGTTTTCATCAAAATATAAAGTACACAAATGAATCATTGTCATTTTTGACTGCTTTTTCTTAACTTATAATTCTGCACTCATTTTAAGATACGTTTTTCTCCATTCCAATCCATGGTTCATTGGGATACGATTTTGTAATCGTGGATTTGAGTCTGTCAATGACGTTGGCTATTAAACAAAAGTGCTAAACACGTTAAGCCCCTCTCACACAAGAGCATGAAGTCTACACGACTGTACACGAAGGTGCTGACGTCCACTTCATGTAGACTTCGCGAAAAATTTGAGGTTTTGTAGCCACTCGACCATACAACACGAAGCGTACACAAAGTCAACACAAAGCCAACAAGATTGAATATGTCTATACATGATTACAACACGTATATAGCACGAAGTGAATGTGAAGTGCACATGAACCTATATAAACTATCAAGAAGACAACCAGACCAAACATGACTCAACAAGAAGATAACGTGATGCTACTGGGAAGTTAACCAGAAGTGATCATGGACACAACATGAATTTACTGCAAGGCATTAGCCCTGATTTGCGTAGTCATATTTATGTAGCCATTTCACTCATACTGTATACGGCTTTAATTTGGAGTGCTAAAGGGTATTTGCGCTACTTAAAATTCACGCATTTAAGCACTCAAACAAAGCATAAACAAATCAGGATATTCATTTAAAGAATGTTATTTTGGGGCTATCATGGCACGTAGAGAATAAGCAAAAAATTAAATGCCTATAGAAATACCAGATATACAGTATGTAATACTGATAATTATCCCTTAAAAATGATTGTCACAAATGAAATTTTCTACGTAACATTTGTACAATAGTTATGAAAATATTTATGTCATAAATAGCTTGTTAGCAAAAGTAAGTAAATATGTGTACAGCAATAACAATAGCAATACCTATTATCGCTTTAATGAGGTTTCAATTGAAAAAATGTTCAATAACCATAGGGAAAACATTAGTGAAATGATAAATGCAAATAATGTTATATAATACAAATATTATATTAGTATAACATAAACAATAATTAAGGAATATTTTTTAAAAACATTAACCAATATATTTTTATAATGTTCGATAACATTACACCATCTTTAATCAACATTCATAATTACTGTTTTACATCTGCATATTACATTTATATATATATATATATATATATATATATATATATATATATATATATATATATATATATATATATATATATATATATATCTTCAGTAACATTTCACAGATGTTGGGTAAAACAATTTTTATATACATAGCACAAATGTTTTGTGTTTGCGGGGTATAATGTAAAATATGAAAATTAAGTGCCTTGTATTGGGTTGTTCTGTATTTATGCTAGACCATATTATTGTTATGTATTTACCTTATTGCAAATTAAAGGGGGTATAGCGTTTTTTATGTTTTATCTAGTATTGTCTTTGATGTGGTTTTATAGGACCCCAAGTCGATCTTTTATAAATATTAGAGACGTTAAAGCGTGTACAGGGGCACGGATCAGAAGGATGTGAGGAACGAAAAAAAATGATATGCTAAATGAGTCTTTGGTAGTTGAAATACAGACAGAATTTGAATGCTTAATTCTCCTCAATTAGCGCATTCTGGTTGGATGTTGAGCGTCACATGATCTACTGGTTGACTACGTGTTGGCTTCGCGGTACTTCATGGTTCTTCGTGTTGGCTTCACGTTCACTTCGTGTTTGAATTTGGATATGACGTGAACACGAAGTAGCATGATGTCAACCAGTAGTCAACCAGTATTCCACAAAGTGTACATAAGGTTAACATGAGGTTGACACGATGTTTATCTAGGTCAAACTTCATGTGGAGTTCATGGAAATTTTTAAACAGCCAAAAGATTTCAGCGTGGACATGAAGTGAACAAGGTTTATCCCGAAGTGAACACGAAGTTTCAGGAAGTGTACCCGTTTTATCGTGAAGCCTACACAAACCTCCGCGAAGTCTACACGGAGAGAAAACCCCAACTTTGTGTACAGTCGTGTAGACTTCATGGTCTTGTGTGAGAGGGGCTTTATGCACCGACCGCATTCATTAAAGTTGAGGTTGAATTATATCAAAAATAGCATTGATATATTTGTACGAAATATAAATTCAGCACACGAGTTTTTCAACAACAGGTAGAATACACCAGTTCAAAATACGTCGTCAAAAAATTAGGAACAAAATTAGGATAAATGGCTTATCAACGAGATGCGTGATAAAAAAGCAACCATATTTCCTTTAAACCTAAATAAAATCAAGGTTAAAGTGGCGGCAGTATATCAGTTCTTTAGTGCCGTAAGTCAAATTTGCATTTCGAATCAAGTTAAGGCTAAGTTGAAAAATAATTCAGTACAAAATCTGAAGGCAAGGTGTCGTGTCTTATACTTTAAAAAAAATTGCTATATAGAAATATTTTGAAAATGGAAAAAAGTTTTCACCCTTATCATGGTTTTATCAAAATCAATATCCTCCTGTCCGCGCATGCTCATAAGTGGTTTTGAGTTGCTATGACAACCACGAGGCGAACGACTGTCATGGCAATCATAGTCGTCGTCATGACAACTACAGGACGACCGTCTGCGGCCACGGCGGTGATTCGAATGATGGCCGCCAGAGCACTCGCGGTGGCAGTTTGAGCTCCCGTGGCTACTATGGCTGTCACTGTAGTCACTGCCACAGCGGTTGCTCCTACTTTCCCTTCCACAGGACCCGTTCCGCCGCCTCGTACTCTCCTTCCGACCATGCGCTCTGCTCCTTGACGACGATGAGCCATTTCCGTTACGATGCGCATGCGCATGCCCATTGACGTCAGATCCGTCGGATTCCCAACCGTCAGCTGACTCGATTTCTTCGTACTCGGTGTCAGCGCTGTCCTAGATAGCAGCAAAGCAAAATTCGTCAGCAAGGCCATGCAAAAGCGAAGTGAAAAGTACCAATGCACCTGCTTTGGCAATATTTTAATAGGTACAGTTTCGGCATTTAATTCCTGCACTAAATGCGTGGGCAGCACGGGCATTCTACACGACTGCGCACCCGATTGCCTACCAATTTCCTGGGCATGGATGACCTCACAACTGAACGTAGCTTTGATTCGCAAGCTACGTGGGTCATTGGTGCGCTTGGGTTATTTTTTGACGTTATCCACGAGTGTTTTACAACCAGGCACAGGCACGTGTCCGGTTGAATCAAATTAAGTTTAATTAAATGTCTGTACTGTACGAATGCCGTGCATTTCAAGCAGCCGTAAAGCAGAAGAAAAGAAAGTGGCAAAGCCATAACTGCTAAGGACACCAATGCCTTTCATATGTATTCCGTTTTCCAATTTTATGGACCATTATAATGACCTTTCTAGGATAAATAAAATCTTATCCATCCAGAAGTAAATGACAGAAGTATCTCATGTCCCCAGCAATATTCATAGATGTCTTATGTGTAACTTTAAACCTTGACCTTATGCAGTACTTAGTTAAACCATAAGCAGTTAGTGTGTAATGGTGTAGGCCGCTCTGCTATGGAGGTACACCCGTCTAAACTATATTACACACATCATTGAAAAACTTGGTAAAGAACGTTCATAATAGGACGGAAGGGGAAACTGCACATGTTTAATATTATTTGTCATAACTCATAAGCCCAAGAAAATATACCAAACTGAACAACTAACACTATACTAGTAATTGGAAGCTATGGCAGTTGTTCACCAAATGATTAAAGGCATTCGTGCACATTCCAGCTCAAAGCAACTATACTTTTTAAAGCGATCGCAATATCCCTTTTTTGATATCATAAGCAGCGAAAGCAGAGTGAAAAAATTGGACACTTTTACCTGATGCGATGAGAGTACGTATCTACCCCCACGCTGCATGGGGTTGTAATAGTGAGATGGGTGGTAGCCCATTCTCATCTGAAGGGGAGCGGAGGAATAGAATAAAGATCCAAATAATTATTTTAACCATAATAACACGAAGGTTTAACCAAACATTGCGGGGCGTAGCATACTTTTAAGGAGCTAAAAAGGAACTATTGTATACGGCTTTAATTTGGAGTGCTAAAAAGAAAATTCGCTTTAGAGCCCTACTGGAGAGTATTTGCGTTTCTTTAAATTCGCGCATTCAAGCACTCAAACAAAGCAGATACAAAGCAGGATATTTATTTGAAGGATGTTATTTTGGCGCTGCCATGGGGAGCACGAAAATAGCGAAAATCAAATGCCTGATGAAATACCAGTTATACAGTATTACCAATTCTTTCATTGTGCCAAAGTGGAAAGTTTTAATTTTATGATAGTTTTCCCTTCTCCCCTTGTACTTGGATTACAAATTATGATTATTTATGTAGTTGCTATAATTCAATATTTCTGAAATATTCACCATTATTGTGCAGCAATTACACGTACAGTAAAAGCGTTTTTTTAATAATCTGAAATCCTTATGGTGAATTCGATTCAGTAAGATTTTCCCTGATTATACCTGTGACGCAACGTTTTGCATATATTTTCTAATTGATAAAAGCATGGTTCATGTTTACGGCTAGAGAAGAGAAACACAGTGAGAAGTCTGGCACACACAATGTGCCAACTAGTCCGCGCAGCCTGTGGAGACGCCCCAGTACACAATGTTAAACATTAAAGCTTAACAAAATCGCTACAGAAAGCGTAGGTGTAAAACTGGAGATGTTCGAAATAAAAGATTGATTAGGTGGAGTAGTGTCAGGTCACAACCAATTATAATCAAACAGGCAAGTCTCAGTGTGACGTCACTCAAATTTAGAAAAGATATGGAAATAATTCTCTTTTAATTCTGGCTCGAGATTATTAACTTACGTTCTGAAGAGGGGATGCCGCAAGTGCATTGTACACATCCCTATGGTACATTCCAATCATAGACTCGTTCCCATTCCC
>OZ012696.1:31266026-31306026 GCA_963942565.1 Maea johnstoni
AAAGTTCCCAAAATATTTGAAGGAGAGTTGCTGTCTGGCTTTTGATAAACATTTTGTATTGGCCTTATTAGCCACCAGCAGCATAAGGGTTAAAGCTGATGAGTATTAATGGGGTTGGATGCCATCCCTGTGTATTGTTACAGAGCAATTTACCTGCGCTGCAGATCCGCTGGAGCCATGTTTGAGTTACTGCGTCTATGTTTGTTTTGTATCATAAATCTGCGGCGCCTAATGGTCTGAGATGTCACTTCCATTAAAAAGAGTATTTGTGGTATGCAATCCACGTAGGGGGTATTTACCAATACATATAGTTATAGCAGCATGTCAACATAACAGTAATAAAGTCATAGATAGGCATTACGCGCTGTCTAGTAAGCTTCAAACCAGGCAGGATGTTCCACGGATGTAACATCCATCAACAAGCTTGCAGTTGAGGTGTAGCTTTTCTGTCATTCCTGTCCAATCAGTGATAGCCTATGACAGATAATGGAGCAGAAAAATGAAGCTTCTACTCACACTTGAGAGGAGGGAACATTTCGCCTTGTGCGGTGGTGAGACACGGAAAGAAGTCATTGTGCAATGCTCTGCATCGCTCAGCCTTGGGGCAGCCCTTTCTACACTACAGACATGTAATTCCTGCACCAGTAGATCGGACTTCTGCCAGTGCCTGGTTGTAAAACACTTATGCAAAACACGTCAAAAGACTAAGCCTAGCGCATCAATGACCCAAGTGGCTTGCTTTGAAATCAAGGCTAAGTTTATTTGTGAGGTCATCCATGCATCCATGCCTTGGAAACTGGGTGGTAATCCGGTGTGGGGTCGTGTATTATGCCCGGGCTGCCCACGCATTTGGTGCAGGAACTATGTGCCGGCACTGTACGTATTGGATATCTAATGACAACTGTTCATAATAAGGAAAAGGCTATAAAAAGGATCATTTTAGTGAAAAAATATGTGAAAAGCAACCACTATTCACGATAAGGAATAGGATATTAGGAAAGCATCATTGAGCAGATAGACAATATGGGGGGCAAAAGCAAAAACTATTCACGATAAGCAATACTGTTAGACATTAGGAAAGCATCATTGAGATAGACAAAATGGGATTATGTGGAAAAAAGATCGACGCAGCAAGCGACGAAGGTTCAGGCAATGCTGATAAAAGTGATGAGAAGGAATACCCCACTATCAACCACCTTATTAAGGCATCACTCTATCTCAACCTCCCACTCTCACAGTACCAAAATTGGTACGATGCGATCGCCGATGATGACAGGGATAGGGTTCAGGAAATCCTTGCCGAAACGGATAACTTTGAGAAATATAGATTATTAAACGGTTGGTTCGTTTACGATACTATACCTGGACTGAACACAAAAATCTGTGATGCCTACATGCCCTTTAAGGCCTTTGAGATGCCACTTGTACTGGCCGTTGTGGGAGGGTCGGAAAATGTTCTACGATACTTCATCGACATTGACTGCAGTGTTCTTCAAGAAGATATCGGTGGGAACAACGTGGTTCATGCTATGATTTTAAGCGCGGAAAACGTACGGGAGATGACGGCGGTCTACCTACGTATGTTCCATACCATTATGGATCAGCTCTCGTTGCAGAATCGCACAGCCCTGCTGATGCAGGAAAATAGAGATGGGTTACGCCCAGTTGAACTAGCTGGGGCACTGGCACAGTTTCATTTCATGCAGGCAATCTTGGACACCGAACAGGTAACAAATCTTATATGTTTTATCACTTTTATAAAATGCCATAGTTAGATATCATAAGTAAAGCCCTAGGTTTGGGATCAATGTCTATTAGCCCCTTCCTTCGAGTAAGATCCTCACATAATGAACTTCTCCAGTTTGTCATGATGCGGTTATGCTCTTTTTAGAAGGTTGACTTTTTCGATCTCATTTTAAAGTATCTTTATTCTATTTAGAGTTATTTTGCTCTCTCGCTATATATATATATATATATATATATATATATATATATATATATATATATATATATATATATATATATATATATATATATATATATATATATATATATATATATATATATATATATATATATATATATATATATATATATATATATATATATACCCCAATCTGACTTTAATAGTATATGGTCCGTTTGTTTACCAAATAGGTCTACAAGTTCTCATGCGGGTACAAAGGACAGCGTAGATGCTGCAAGTATGACGTCACTGATTACGAGAAGATACAGCCTAAGCGGCGTAAAGGGAAGTCTCCACTGGATTTCCTGACACTAGTAAAAGAGGAACACCTCAGCGAAAATGGTTTTCAAGATTTCCTCCACTCACCACTCATACAGATGTGGATATGCTACAAAAGTGGTCTTACAGGTTCCACCGTCTGCAGTCTCATATTCCTTAAATGCGTTTTCCATTTTTTTGTTCTATTCATGAGGATCCCGTACGAGCATTGGTACCCTTCAAAGCCGATACCGCGGTTGAACCCTACTACTATTTGCGAAAATAGCGAACGGATCATTTATAAGCCACCAGATGATCTGGCTATACATTATGTAATTTTAGCATTTGTAGGGATAGCCTGCATGTGTAATGTTTATGCATACACCGAAATTACGGTCAAGCATTACCTAGGGAAATGGCGAGCTTACAAACAAGGGAAAAAGTATGTTGGGCTACAAGGCAATAGTCAAGGTGTTGTGAAGACCCACCTGTATGATCTACTATTATTCATGCAGTCATTATCCGTACTTGCCATGCCAATTGCATATGGTGTAGGTCATTATAGAAGTTTTCTGTCCCTCTACGTTCTTGTGGCAATATGCAATGTTTGGTCATTTATATCCCTTATTCAATTAATTCCACGAGTAGGGCACTTCGTGATCATTTGGCAAAACCTTCTCAGTCAGACTGTACAGTTTGTAATATTCTATCTGGTATTTTTCTTCAGTTTTTCGGGCGTTTTCAACGACCTTACGACTATAACGCATGGCTGTAGCGAAGATTTCTATTTCTTTGGTGAAAGCATGTATTCCACTTTCAAGATCACTCTGAATATGTATGATCTCTCGGCTATCTATGACGAGCTAGGATTCCCCATTGCCTTTGCACATATTCTATGCGTAATTATAATGAGCATTCTCTTAATCAACTTTATGATTGCCCTTATGTCAAATACTGTTACAAAAATAAGCGAAAACAAATCAGTGATATTTCTCTTGAAAATCCTTTGGATTTCTCAAGATGTAGAAAATAATTCATTCAGTAGGAAATTTATTCCAAAGAGGCTTTTCAGGCAACCCAAGGAATATTATCACCTTGAGAATGGAAGGTATTATGTAATGTGTTTTGAACAAGCCCCACGAAATAACAACACGCGAAGGGACGGCGTGTCTCCAAATATGCGAATAAACTCCAACTTGAGTAAATACTAAATGTAGTCCAGCCTTCATATTGTAATGTATTAACAAGACAAATACCTGTAATATTATCTTATACAGTGCCAACATTTAATTTCTGCACTAAATATGTGGGCAGCCCGTGCATAATACACGACCGGACGCCCGATTTCCACCCAGTTTTCTGGGCATGGATGGAAAGATGACCTCACAATTGAACGTAGCTGTGATTCGCAAGAAACGTGTGCCATTCACGTGCTTGACCTATTTTTGACATGCCATTCATCGGTGTGTGTACGACCAGGCACTGGCAAACGTCCGGTAGACTTGTATAGGAATAATAAACAGTTATTGCATGCCTGGCTTGTTAGTGGATAGTATACAAATATGACATCCCTGTGTGGTGTACAACAGGAATAACTCCCTCGAGAGAGGAGTGTCGACCGAGGGCGTAGCCCTCGGGCGACACTCCTCTCGAGGGGGAGTTATTCCTGTTGTACACCACACAGGGATGTCATATTTGTTTTATTATACCGAACAACATACAAAACACAAAAGGGGGAAAATTGACAAACACCAGAGATTTTGGATAAATACTCTTTTGTTAAAAATTTACAAATTACAATAACAGGGATTGTTGCATTGACGCATCAGAATGAAAGAGAAGCCCAAAACGTACAACAGGAGAAAATTTTCAGTTTGACTCAGAACAATTTCTGAAAACATGAACAAATGATTCTACTCGATGTTTCGCTTCCTTTTTCAAATAAAATTTGTATCAGAAAACGTTTAAACTGCATTTATTGATACCACCTCTTAATCAATGTATGTGCTTATGTATTAGCAAGACACTGAACCTTATTTGTCTGTTTGTACTTTTACTGTCTTTATTAGTTCGAGCAACTCTAACTGTGGTACCGGCCGTTGTTTAGTATATGCTGTATATTGGCCTCATCACAGTTTTAAGACTCTGACCTAGAGATCCGAGCATTTATAAAATAGCATCTGCGCCAAGAAAACTGGGCGCTCATATGTATAACTTGAAACACCCCCCAAAACCAGTCGCGTTCGTACCATACCTTATTTGTTTGTATAATTCTATCTTTATTTGATAAAAATCCGTTGCATGGTGCCTCATAGGCACGATTTTAAATTTGAGGCGGTCAGCCTTGTTGATTTCACGTCGGCGATGGCTGACGTTTGATATGCACGCATGCGCATCGAGCTCATTGCCCGATAGAGGTGATTAACATGTTAATCACCTGCTGCATGTTGCCGTGATTAACATGTTAATTCCCTAGCTGTGCAGGACAACAGCCTGTTACTAAGTATAGAGGAAATCATGACGATTAATCCATGGCCCTTGACCAATCAGAATCAAAAATCTTCACGTGAGGTATAATAATGCAGATTATCACCCCGATGAGGAATTAATTTCCCTCGGCGTTGCCCTCGGGAAATAATTCCTTCATATACACACACACACACACATATATATATATATATATATATATATATATATATATATATATATATATATATATATATATATATATATATATATATATATATGTATATATATATACATATACATATATATATATATATATATATATATATATATATATATATATATATATATATATATATATATATATATATATATATATATATAAATAGCCTTGGGGGATTTGAAACGGTCGTTCATGGCAAGTGGTCATTTATGAGAAGTGGTCATTGAGGCAGGTTTAACTGTATATATATTGTAGCGGAATGGATCCCTGGCCGAAGGGATGATCCGACTAACAAACAGAATCACCTTACTTAAATAAAAGGTTTCTTAGTTCTCTCTTGAAATGAAATAAAGCTCAGTTGGGTTTTCTGACTCTTACAATAACGCTTAGCGAAGGTTGGGGATGGATGTGGTGTTGAAGAGAAGACGGGACGAGCAAGTATAAATCAACAATACAGTTTAATCATCACAGTACAATATACATACCACCGCACTCGTTCTCTATACAGCAGCATCAACACAATAAGTCCACTCTATGTAAATGACCATCACGACATCACAAGTCCACAAAAAGTTTTTGATCTCTCTAATATCTGGTCTCAATGTCTGGTAAATCCGGATGTAAATACACACTCTGCTCAGCTACCGTTCTTCTCTATGCTGTCATCATAATCCTCTCTATATACACATAATAATCCGGGAACAGCTTCAGTCTCTTTCTGGCTACTTGACCTTGTAATCGTTACTCTCTGGGTAGTCTAAATCCAGCTCTCAAGCACCTTAATCCGTCTGTAAACACCTCTGTCGTTAACTCTACTTCTACTCTACTCTAACTCTAATCTAAGACTGACGTGATTCGAATCTAACCTAGTTTCCCGCCCTTCCTTCCAATCGCACGCGCGGTACATCAATCGTTGAGGCCGCACGAGCGCTACGTCACAGAGCACTCGAAATAACTAGATACTTTGTAGCACGTCTAAATGCTAGGCTCTGCGAAGGCGGAGACCCAGCTTACAATAATAGAAGTGACGGAACATGACCTGTTTCTTAGCCCTGGGGTCATTCCGTCACACAGCCCCCGACTTGCTCTGAATCGTCCTCGATTCTTAAATTTCAAAAATTTCCAAAAAGGGAACTCTAAACGTAACTCGAACGTTAACAAACAATTCTCTCGAAAAAGCTCTAAACTCGTCTGTTATGAACAGACTAACCAAGTGACACACAGGTCACTAAACACAGTATAGGAATACTAACTTCTAATGTACACAGTTCCCGAGAGTGGACAAGTCCTTGACTTCCGGTCCGACTCTCCCAATTATCGCTCACTTTGTTTACTTTCAATATCGCTCAGCGAAATACTCTTAACTCTCGAAATCTACATGACAACAAACTCTGCACTGGAGCGAAATACTTAAAAAGAACTACTATTAAAAAGAACTACTATGACTACTAATTAAAATAACGCGCCTCTTATACCTAAACGTTAAACGTTAATTCTTAAAATACTCGACTTATATAAAATCTTTGACTAGAAAAAATAGCACTCTGAGTTAACTCTGAGAACAATAAAAACATTGATAAAACATGGCAAGATAAAAACAATCAAAATCATGCAATACAGTGGTTTACTCACGTTACGGCTACCAGCTGTTGTGTCACTAAGGTCTCAAAATTGTTCGCTTATTTTAAGTTCACTAAAATGTGAACGACTCCGACACACCAGCATAGTCCAAAATCTCTCAAGTGTCACTTCGTTAAAACTTCTCCTTGGTCGCCGATTTCTTCCTGGGACGTCATGGATGGTACACAGGTCCGGTAGTTCGTAGAGTAGTCAATAATAATCCAATAATTAGGCACAAAAATCGTCGTGACTTGTTAATCCGTCGCCACAGACGATGGACGTAGTAAGTTGGCACTTCGGGTAATTATCCATGGAAGAGACACAAATCCTCGTGACTGGGTAATCCAGCGCCACAGAGGATGGACGGAAATAGGTTGTATCAGGAATAGCAGGCAGGTCGAAGGTTCGACCGCTGCTGCTGGGTACTCCAGCGCCAGGAAGTAAAAGTAGACGTCTCATGATGATCACAATAAAAATAATAAATAAATAAATAATGGTTCGCTCAGGCGTAAGATAAATTGGTTCGCTTAATGCGTGAGATCGAGGTTGTCTGTTCTTTCTTGCCCCAAGTTTCTTCACTTAAGCATCCGAGTCGGGCATGGGTTCCGAGTCGGAGAAGGGGTCCGAATCGGAGATAAGGATGATCCCGTCAGCCGCATCCCGGTCTGCCATCTGCTGTCGTCGCATCCCCTCCAGCACCCCCCGATCAAAGGCCTTCCTCTCGAGGTCCATTCGGATTTCATCGATGCGCGCCTTGGTGAATTTCTCCAGGTATGTCATCAGTTCATCAGGGCTGGTTCTCACGGTGGGGCTCAACACGTTGGCATCGAAGGTGAGACGACGAGACTGCTCGACAACTTGTCCTCGCTGGACTGCTCTGATGTCGTAGGCTACCGCCAGGGTTCGCCTCACTTCAACTTGGTCTGTTTCTCGGTCTTCTACTGGTGGGAATCGGGCCATGGTCGTTTCACTCCCCACCATCGTTCGCGGTCTCGAAGTTCGGCCTCCGCTCAGTTCGTCCCACTGTAGTTTTAGGTCTTCCAGGCTTGTCGTCAGGGCGTCTATTTCTTCCTGCTTTCCGGCTGACTGCTCCTGGACAAGTCGGATTTCATTCTCCGCCGCCGTCAGCTGCCGATCTCGACGTTCTATCTGGTGCTGCATATGGTCGATCTCTAATCGGCAACTCTGCACCAGTTCTTGCGCTTCTTTGGCCTCTAGTCGGATCTCCGTCACCTGCTTCTGTAGAGTCAGCCTCTCTTGGTCTTGGCAGTGGGCAGCCTGCATGGCTACCTTCGTGGCTTCTTTGTTGGTGTGTTTCTCTAACCGGAGATCTTCTAGCGCCGTCTCGCAACACTCTCTGTAGTTCTCAGCATCCTGTTCTGCTGCCTTCAAACGAACGTCTAGCTGTCTCTTGACTTCTTCAGCTTCTTCCATGCTGAGCAGGGTTTCGGCCAGCATCTTTTCGGTGATCTCTTTCTTTCTCTTGTAGTTCTCTGTTGCCTTCGCTGTCTCGGCGCCAGCCCACTCTGCCATTTCCTGTCGGATGCTGGTCACTTTCCGGCGTAGCTGCTGGATGGTTCGCCCATCGTCTCGTCGACCCGCCACGGCCCTCTGCTCGGACTGGTGGGCTAGCAGGAGCGAGTCTTTCTGGGCTCGACACCTGTCGCTCAGCTCTCTGTACTGCCGCTCTAACTCGGTCTCGTGTAGCGTCATCAGGTCGATCTTCTGCTCCATCTCGGCTTTCGTCTTCAGCGATACCTTGTGGCTTTCTTCGAGGGCACTGTATTTTTCCCTCCAGAGGTCCTCCACATCTTGCATGGACTGTAAAAGTTCTGCTTCGACGCTCTGGATTCGCTGTGCCAGCTCGTCCCGCTCTGCCTCGGCCTTCCTCGCCCTGTCTGTATTAGCTTCATACCGCACGTGAGCCGGTTGCACTCCACGGGGATGGTCGTCTCGAGGGTAGCCTCCCGCTGCTCCGGGCTCGCTACCTTGGTGCCAGTTATCGCCTCCCCCATAGCTGCGCCTGTCGGTATCTCGCCTGCTTTCTTCTCGGGAGTTTCTGCGGGTGCGAGGTGGTGAGGGTGTCCTCGTTCGCTTCCTTGGTGGTGGAGTCTCGCCTTCCCATCTTCTCGCCTCCATGCGATACATCGCACTCGCCGAAGTAGGCCGCACCATCGGATCGAACGGCGTCGCTCCCCTCTCTGTTTGCTGGTATCTCTCCTCGTCGATCTCAAGACGTCGGGCAGGGAAATCCGGGTCGTCGACGGCGCTAAACGGGTGCTCCGATGGGTAGAATGGAGCCCCAGGCACGATGTGTCCGTCTTCGACTGCATAATACCCCTTCTTCCACTTGACTTGTATGCACTCGAGTTCTTCGGCATGATGTTTCATGTAGTGCATCTTCATCTCGGTAAAGTTGCAGTCTACGTAGGTGCACCGTCCGCCATGTCCCGTTCCCTTGTAGCTCAGGCACCTCCACGCGTGTATTCCCCTTGCATCGTGCAGGTCTAGGTTGTGTCGGCCCATATCTCGAAAATTCCTCTTGCAGATGCCGCAGTATCCCTCTTCTCGAAGCGAGTGTGTCGGCTGCATGCTCATGTTGCTTTCTTTTGTATCGGATGACTTGTCGACAATGGGATTAGCGGCGATTAATTCGTGATCTGTTTGGTTCGCTCAGGCGTGAGATAAAGAATGGCGTCTTTCCGCTAACTGGGTCAATCTGGTGATGCGGTTCCGGGGGTGTGGCACCCCTTGGAGACATCTGATTGGTTCTCAGGTGACCTCTGCGACACTTGTTGTTTCTCGGACTCTTTCGCCGCCGCCATCCTCCACCATCACCGCCGAAATATCTCAAGTCTCCCCGTTCTCCAGCCTCCACGTTCCCGCATTCTATTCAGTTACTGCTTGACTGCTTGCCATCAGCTCGGTTGGTTTCTATTTCGCCGCGCGGAGATTATTTCTGTACTTTCGCCCACGGCAAATTCCTCGCTTCGCCAACTAGGTCAAACTCAGCCACTGCCGTGACGTCATGCGGGGACTCCCTCTCACGTGCGGGGAAACCCCTTGGTCTCCAGATGGGACTTCTCACTCGACTCGCCAACACTCGACGCAGCAACAGGCACAGTTCGCCGCTCTCCACAGTCTCCATTCTCCTGCAGTCTCTCACGCCAGAGCGTCTCTATGTCTTCTCTCCAGCAACTTTCTAACGCCAGAGCGAATCTTCTTCTCTTCTCCAGCAACCTCTTGACGCCAGAGCGAATCTTCTTCTCTTCTCCAGCAACTTCTTGACGCCAGAGCGAATCTTCTTCTCTTCTCCAGCAACTTCCTACGCCAGAGCGATTCTTCTTCTCTTCTCCAGCGATTTTCTAACGCCAGATCGAATCTTCTTCTCTTCTCCAGCGATTTCCTACGCCAGAGCGATTCTTCTTCTCTTCTCCAGCGATTTCCTACGCCAGAGCGATTCTTCTTCTCTTCAGTTTTCACACTTCAGAAATTTCTTTTGTCTTCACTGTTCTTGGTGGTCTGGATGATGCCTTCACCCTACTCCCCCTCCTCTTTTACGCTACAATCTCCTGATTGTTCTGGGATTTTTCTTCCGGATGCCTTCCTCTCTCGTTTCCATGGCAACCATTTCTCCCCAGGTGTCATCTTAAGGACTTTCTGTCGGACATTTTCTCTCCATCGTCTTTTCCTGCTGGTACTCAGGCGGCTGGTCACCTCTCCAAGCGGTCGAAATCACCATTCTTGAGTTCAAAGTGGCCTTGAGGGTGCAATTGCGTTAATTTCGGATTTGGTACTTTACTTGGCGTCCTTCTCACTCTTCGAAATGACTCCTCCTCCAGCCAAACGAATATTCTTCAGTCCTCACGGTGCATTAGCTTTTGAGTTGATGTCAGCATGATCCAGGGTTGTAGGAGTTATCCTTGTTGCTGGCTAGTCTTGCCATTTCCCCTGCTACCAGCCGGCACAGCATATACACGCGTATTTCGTAGCTCGACCTTCAGTGTCTTGTCTTTCTCTATCCTTCACACTTCCATACGATCTCTCTCTGCCTTAGACCACCTGGCTTTCTTCACTCTCTATTCACACCCATAGCGCTGCGGAGCTCTTCTTTCCCTCCGCCCTGAGGTTCTCTGGGAATTTTCTTTCTCAGGTCTCACGTCGGGTTGGTCATCCCCACTTTCGGAGTCTACCGATGTCGGAATCTCGTGTTCTCTCGGCTCATCCTCAGCTCCATCGGTGCTAGACCAATCCCCGGGCTTGACAAAGGTTATCAGCCTCTCTCCATTGACCACTGTTCTCTTTCCTTTCTTGTCTTCTATTCGGTACGTCACGTCGGCCATCACGTCGATCACGGTATAGGGTCCCTTGCACTTGTTTTCAAACTTGGCAGCTCTACCCTGTCTTCTAACCTTGGTGATCAGCCAGACTAAGTCTCCCACGTCTCTCCGGTGGCCCATTGCCCCCCGATCGTGCTGCAATTTCTGTCGTCGCATTGCTTGACCGGTGACTTCTCTGGCCCGTCGGTGGACTTTAGCCAATTTCTCTCGGAGGTCCCAGGTGTGCTCCAGCTCGTCCTGCTCCACCAGGCTGGTGGGCAACTCGGACATGGTGAGTGCCAAGGGGACGGTCATCTCTCTTCCAAACAGCATCATGTGCGGTGTCTGTTGAGTGGTCTCATGCACACTGGATCGGTAAGCCATCAGGGTGAGGGGTAAGATTTTATCCCAGTTGTCGTGTTCTTCTCCTATCAGGCTTCTGATCATGGCTCCCATCGTACGGTTGAACCTCTCCACCATTCCATTTCCCTCAGGGTGATAGGCAGTAGTTCTTGTCTTGCGTATTCCCAGTAATCTGCACACCTCCTGGAACAGCGTACTCTCGAAGTTTCTTCCCTGATCGCTGTGGATGGAGACAGGGGTACCATATCTGCTGACGAAGTCATTCACCAGGGCCTCGGCTACCGTCTCGGCTGTCTCATCCGGCAAGGCATAGGCTTCTACCCACTTGGTAAAATAACAAGTGATGACTAGGATCTTCGAGTTCCCTCTGGCTGTCTCAGGCAGCGGTCCATACATGTCTATGGCGATTCTCTCAAAGGGCGTCCCCGATCTCACAATGGTCATAGGATTCTTCCTGGTCCTGCCTCCCGGTCCCTTGGCTCTGACGCAGACCCCGCACTGGGCCAGCCAACTCCTGACGTCAGCTCGCATGTCATACCAGAAGTACTTCTCATGTAGACGTGCCACTGTTCGCTTCACTCCCAGATGAGCTGTCCACCTCTCACCGTGGGCTTGCTGTAGGAACTCTTTCCGCTTGCTCCTTGGAACCAGCACTTGAGTGTGAACTTTCGCTCCGTCGGAACTCTCCCACTTTCTGTAGATGACACCTTCTCTCATCTTCAGGCGTTGCCATTCTCCCCAGTAGGACTTGGTGGCCAAGCTGTGTTCGGATATCTCATTCCATCTGGGTCTCTCTTCCCCCCTGGCCAGCCTAGTCCAGATTGGCGCGATGTCGGGGTCTTCTTTCTGTAATTCTCTCCACTCAGCATTCGTCCACAGCGGCTGTATAGTGACCGCTGCCACCCTGTGGTTTTCCTCTGGACGAAGGCAGGTGATGTTCTCTTCCACCTCTTCAGGCGATTCACTCTCTGTACTCTTGATTTCGGGGTCACCACTGTCGGAGCTTCTCCCCCTCTCTGGTTGTTCGTTTGGCCGTCTGCTCAAGCCGTCGGCGTTACCGTGACTCCTGCCAGCTCTGTGCACAATTTCCTTGTTGAACTCTGCCAGGGTATTCTGCCACCTGGCCCACATTCCCGTGGCGTCTTTGAAGGTTTGCAACCACCTCAAGGCGGCGTGATCTGTGCGTAGCTTGAACTTTCTTCCTATCAGGTAGTGCCGGAAATACTTGCAGTAGAAAACCACCGCCAACAGCTCTCTCTTTGTCACGCTGTAGTTCCTCTCCGACTTGCTCAGCCCCCGACTTGCATATGCTATGGGTCTCTCTACGCCGTCTTGCACCTGCGACAATACCGCCCCGATTCCTGTGGCACTGGCGTCGGTATCTAAGATGAAGTCTTCCTCACTGCTAGGGTAAGCTAGGATGGGGGCCTCCACCAATTTCTTCCGCAGTGTCTCGAAGGCAACCTGGCATTCGGTGGTCCACAAGAAGGGTCTGTTCTTCTCCGTCAGCCTATGCAGGGGACGGGCAATTGTCCCGAAATTCTGTACAAACCTCCTGTAGTACGATGCAGTCCCCAGGAAGCTGCGTACCTCTGTCTGCGTGGTGGGCACTGGCCACTCCCTCACGGTCTCGATCTTCTCAGGGTCCGTCATGACTCCCTCCTCCGTCACCACGTGCCCCAGGTAATGTACTCTCTTCTGGAATAAGCGACACTTGCTGGGCTTGAGCTTCATTCCTGCCTGTCCTATTCTGCTCAGGATCGCATCCAGGCGGTCCAGGGTCTGCTGCTCTGTTTTCCCGAAGATGATGACGTCATCCAGGTAGATGAGGCAGGTTTCCCACTGTAATCCCGACAGCACTGTTTCCATAAGCCGCTCGAAAGTACCGGGTGCTGTACTCAAGCCAAAGGGCATGACCTTCCAGGAATACAACCCCCCGCAGGTTATAAACGCGGACTTCTCTTGTGCACTCTTGGACATTCCCACCTGCCAGTAGCCGCTGGCCAGGTCAAGGGTACAAAACCACTTGCTTCCTCCCAAGGCGTCCAGTGAATCGTCGATTCTGGGTAAGGGGTAGGCGTCCTGGATGGTGTGGCTGTTCAGACGTCGGTAGTCTACGCACAGACGGGTCGTGTTGTCTTTCTTTTTCACCATCACCACTGGTGCCGCCCACGGGCTCGCCGACGGCTCTATCAGGTCCCTCTTCAGCAGGTCGTCCACTATTTCCTTGGCTTCTGTCTGTTTCCAAAACGGGAACCTTCTGGCCGGCTGCCGCAGTGGTCGCAGGTCTGGGGGTGTCCTGATCTCATGCTGGACCAAATGTGTCCGCCCCAGGTCGTCTGGCCCACTAGCAAAAGCATTCTGGTGTTTGGTCAGCAGCTCCGCCAGTTTCTTCTTCCCTTCCGACGACAGGTTTTCACTTCCATCTTTACACAATGGCCGCAGGAAGTCAGGCATCTTTTCTGTACACCTTTTCTGCTCTGGTTCTTTCTTGGTTTCCACGGGGACGGGTGGCTCTCCGGCCACCGGGGTCACTACTCCTGCTGGCGTGCCCTTGTAGATCGTGATAGGTTCGCTGGTGGTATTGAGGAGTCGGATGGGTATATAATCTTTGCCCACATCCACCAGTGCTTTCCCCACCATGACGCCCCTCTGTCCCATCTTCCCCTTCGAACTAGGTTCCACCAATCCTGATCCTCTCACTCTCTCCAATTCTTTCGTGCGGCCGCAGATATACCCCGTGGTCAGGATTTCCTTTCGGGGGGGTATCACCACTGTTCTGTCCGCCAGCACCTTGCAACACTTCGACAGCCCTGATATTCTCTGGCTGATGTAGGGGACTGTTTTCCCTCCCTCGAACTCGACTTGTTGAGTATGATGGTTCACCATGATTCCGCCCGCTCTCTGTAGTCCTATACCTAACACGACGTCATCGGCTATCTCGGCGATCATGAAGTGTCCTACCAATATCGTTCCACACAAATCCACTTCTAGTTCCACTTCTCCCCGAACTGTCACTGGTGATTTGTCGATGGAGACTAGCCTCTCTTTGCACTCTCTCAGGGCTAGGTTGTTTCTATTCGGGTGGTTCAGGTAGACCTCGGGCGAGATAATCGACTTCGTGGCGCCGGTATCCAACAAGCATTCGTACTCTTTTCCTCCTATCTTTCCAATCATGTAGGGGCTCCCCTCATCTTCCCCGTCGAAGTGTATTTTCTTGGGCGTCTGTTCTACTCCTCCTGTGCCGGCCCTCCTGCCCCGGGGGCGGCACTCGGTCCGTTTCCCGAACCGGTCTTGTTGGGACAGTCTCTCGCCATGTGACCTGGCTGTCGGCAGCTATAGCACAGGAACGGCCTCTGTGGTCCTCCAGCACCCTCCCATCTTCTGGGCTGCAACTTCAGGACGAGTTCTTCCAAGGCCTCCAACTTCGCTTGGATGGTGTTCTCCGCAGTGGGTGTCACTGTCCCCACCTGTCGTGCTACCGTGGTCAGCAGGGGTTTTCCCTTCGGTTCTTTCGCGCCACGCCCGCTTTTGGTGCCCTCGTACTTGATGGCTAGGTGCACGGCTTCCTCCAAGGTCTGGGCATCCCCTCTGGCGGTCAAACGCTGTATCTTCTCGTCCGCAATCATCTCGATGAACGCCTTCTTCATGAGACGATCCTTCAACTTCCCTTCTGCGTCGGGGTAGGCCAGGGTGAACAGCCGTCTACACACGTCACCCAACTCCTGCAGACTCTCTTCTGGCTTCTGGCGACGCTGTGCTAACTCCATGGCGTGTTTCTCGGCCTGGTCATCCGATGCGTAGCGCTGGTCAAGAACCCTGACGATGTTTCGGTACGAGGATCTCTCGGCGTCGGACAGGTGCTGCACCACCCGCTGGGCTCCTCCCTTCATAGCCGCGATAAGGCACAGGCTTTTCTCGCTGTCGCTCCACTTGTTGAGCTTCGCTGTCGCCTCGAAGTGCATGCGATAATCCACCCGTGACTCGCTCACCCCGTCAAAGCGGTCCACTCGGGCGTTTCGCCAGTGCTCGGATGTCTTCGGCCGTTGGGGCTCGCCCGTTCCCTCTGGCCGTGCTGCCATGGCCCGCTGCGTCTCCGCTATCGTCTTCAGCGTTCCTCCCATCAGGG
This sequence comes from Maea johnstoni, assembly GCA_963942565.1. Classification (NCBI taxonomy): domain Eukaryota; kingdom Metazoa; phylum Annelida; class Polychaeta; order Spionida; family Magelonidae; genus Maea; species Maea johnstoni. The sequence continues at coordinate 31,281,371 of OZ012696.1, forward strand.
CTGCCATGTCTGCTATCACCTGTTCCATACCAATCGGCTCTCTCTCTCGCGGTGACTCGGTACCTCGGGCCGGGGCTGTCGTCCGCCCTGCCCCCACAATTCCCTTCCTGGGAAAGTCAATCACCCCGGAGCTGCTACTGGCTAACGGCACCTCCATTATGGGCACCGTGGTGTCCAACGAGGCGTTGACCGCTCCTCTTCTACTCGCCGAGGGATGGCCTGGTGGTGCTCGTGTACCGCAATCAGCTTCTGTCCTCTGCTCGGCTCTGGAGGTCACCCGCTCCCCTGTGACGTCACGGCACGGTCGATCTGGCGCCACCGACTCTGCATCTGACGACGAATCTCCCGCCTCTACCTTGCTATCTCTCTGAAGAACCGCATGTCTCTCAGCTACCGGTCGCTCGGACGGCCACTCTGTCGCTCGGGTTGCACCAAATGAACGATCTGCTGATATAAAATCGTCCAAACGGGCACCCGAGGTCTGTTCTCTGAAAGGGTTAACGGTTCGCTCAGGCGTAAGAAAGGTTCGCTCAATGCGTAAGGAATCGGTTCGCTCAGGCGTAAGAAAGGTTCGCTTTATGCGTGGTTTGGACGATAATTCTGTGTCTTGAGGTGGACTCAATGCCACTTTTGGTGAATGTTCTCGCCCAAACTCCGATCCCGATCTGTTGGCCGCCGCCATCGCCAGTGACTGCGCCGCCAGCCACGGCTGCGTGATGTCTACCCCCTCGAGCCGCAACGCACCGTCCGCCTGTTCCTCCACCACCTCGACAATTTGCTTTCGTTCCGCTTCACCTTCCATCCCCACTGATTATTACTACCAACTGTGAGTTCGTTCCGACAAAAAGTTTCGAGAATTTCGCCGATAGTGCTAAACACTATCCCACCGCTGTCACCAAAGAAGAGTGTGCTATATGTAGCGGAATGGATCCCTGGCCGAAGGGATGATCCGACTAACAAACAGAATCACCTTACTTAAATAAAAGGTTTCTTAGTTCTCTCTTGAAATGAAATAAAGCTCAGTTGGGTTTTCTGACTCTTACAATAACGCTTAGCGAAGGTTGGGGATGGATGTGGTGTTGAAGAGAAGACGGGACGAGCAAGTATAAATCAACAATACAGTTTAATCATCACAGTACAATATACATACCACCGCACTCGTTCTCTATACAGCAGCATCAACACAATAAGTCCACTCTATGTAAATGACCATCACGACATCACAAGTCCACAAAAAGTTTTTGATCTCTCTAATATCTGGTCTCAATGTCTGGTAAATCCGGATGTAAATACACACTCTGCTCAGCTACCGTTCTTCTCTATGCTGTCATCATAATCCTCTCTATATACACATAATAATCCGGGAACAGCTTCAGTCTCTTTCTGGCTACTTGACCTTGTAATCGTTACTCTCTGGGTAGTCTAAATCCAGCTCTCAAGCACCTTAATCCGTCTGTAAACACCTCTGTCGTTAACTCTACTTCTACTCTACTCTAACTCTAATCTAAGACTGACGTGATTCGAATCTAACCTAGTTTCCCGCCCTTCCTTCCAATCGCACGCGCGGTACATCAATCGTTGAGGCCGCACGAGCGCTACGTCACAGAGCACTCGAAATAACTAGATACTTTGTAGCACGTCTAAATGCTAGGCTCTGCGAAGGCGGAGACCCAGCTTACAATAATAGAAGTGACGGAACATGACCTGTTTCTTAGCCCTGGGGTCATTCCGTCACAATATATATACATATATATATATATATACATATATATATATATATATATATATATATATATATATATATATATACATATATATATATATATATATATATATATATATATATATATATATATATATATATATATATATATATATATATATATATATATATATATACGCACATATACATACATATATATATATATATATATATATATATATATATATATATATACATATATATATATATATATATAAACATATATAGTTCTCAATAGTTTCATTTTAGCAAAGTACAACAGGAGAAAGTCGGCATGTAGAGTTCATTAAGCTTTATTTGTCATATTTGTTCTGATATCTTCAATAAATATCGTCATCAACTCCATAATTCACTACTACAACAATTCAGTGAGCAACTCCCTGTTTGGGTATGTTTCCCGAAATTCAGATGATAGACCTGTTTCACAAAAAAACCTAAGCTGATAATGAGGGAGAAGCATAAATGACCAGCTTGCTCCTAGCAGGCTAGCGTTTCAGGATATTTAAGAACGCAAAATATTAAAAACAAGTGTGGCCTAAAGATTTCTGAAAATTACTGATGGATCTATTCATAAATATATTAGAATCAGACCTTTTGCCGAGCATTATAGCACTATGGTGGCATGTACAGAGAGAACATATATTTTTCTGCTCCATCATAGAGCTAACCATGCCATGTGGTTGTGTTACATGAAGGATCTGTCACAGGCTTTTCATGAGGATAGTGAGTTCTAATGACAATAGGACAAACTTAGCTAAATAAACAAATAGCTAGCTAACTGATCATCTGACTATCACAAAACAGGCCCTAGTGCGTTTTATGAATGTTCTTTAAATATCAGCTACAATGTATGTCTAATACCTTGTCCCTCTCCTACACAGACATATGTACATGTATATTATATTGTCTGTCTTACAACTACCTATTCACGAAGCCATATACATTGTTGAGTGCAAGAAAGATTTTCAATAAAGAAGATATCAAATATTTCCACTCCGGCATGACTGCTTCGCAGCTGTAAAATCAATTGATGTGATTTTCATATGTTCAAATTAAGAAATACTGAAAATACATGAAATTTCTCCAGATGAATCTTCATCACATTTTACTTGGTTGAAACTCCATTTATGTACAGATAATTTAACTTCACAAAAACTTCAAGAATTCAAGAAATTTCTTATTTGTTTATAGAAACACTTGGTCTTGCTTATTATGACTTTCACATAGAAGTTTGTGTCTGCTAAGTAAGATCTTTGGGCCTATGTACTTTTGATAAATGTTGTAATATTATGCGTGTTACCTAAGTTTGTTCACTTATACGTATACATATAGTCTACTTAATGGAACTTTTGAGATTCTTTTAAATTTTCATGAAACTGCATCATTTCACTGCACATATACAGGAAGGCGTACAGTCTATCTAATCTTTTCCTGACATATTTCACAAGGCGATTAGGTGTTTTCTTTTTAATGACAGGAGTTTTTCGGCTAGATGGTTCTTCAATATAAGTTTTTGGAATTTCAGAAGCCTCGTCTTCAATTTCTAATTCCGGTTCAGGACCGATACACGGTCCAGGTTCATTGAACAATAAATACTCCACTGAATCTTGGTTAGAAATGTCTTCATTTTCTTCATTTCTCTTTGTTGCTTTAGAGATGTAGTGCCATGAAATTTCTCCAGATGTATCTTCATCACACTGTACTTGGTTGAAACTCCATTTCTTGGTGTCTAATATGACATCCTGAGGTTTTTGTGCGTATTCAGGTTTGGTGTTAGATGGTGCAAGAAAGGGTACTGCTGCATGGTCAAGCAGACGTCTATGAGGGCTGAATATTCTTTCAAGCCTTTCTCTCTCTCTTTTGGCCATAACACGCTTCTTCACTGCAAGCATCTTTGTAGAGTTGGGATGTTCTCTCAACTTATAGGCATCCTACAAAACAGAAAAAATAATGTGATGAATATAGGGTGGTTTAGGGTACATAAGTAATTGGTAGTGTGAGTATCCATCTTACGTTTGAATTTGGAACAGTAAGTGAGGACTGGTGAGTGGAGTCTCATTGCTTGGACACACAAAGGAATGGTAAGTGGATTTGATAGAAAGATTCTTGGTATATGCCGCAAGGGTAAAGGATTAACAAATATCACATGATAATTTCCTAGCAAAGGGTTAAATGGCCTTTGTTTGCCCATGCGCCTTTAAGTATCCTTCTATTCATTTTAACCAGTGAACCAGTTGCAAGTTTCAGCTATAACTTAGATCGGTGGGTATGATTTTATAAGGAATTATATAAGTCAAGTACCTGGAAAAATATCTTTAGTACCCTTTTTTATATTCATTGAGGTACATTGAATTGTACGAAGAAAACCATATGATTTTTCCATTAAAATGAAGTCTGCAAAAGCCAGATCAGAGTATAAATAAGACATCTTCATAATTAACACCAACAAGAGGCCATGGCTTGAAAATCTGAATAGATGACAAAAAGGAACAAACTGTGAAAAGAAACAAAGGAATATACCATCTGTTAAAGCTCACCTTTGGATTCATGCCCGTTTCCTTCATGAGCTGCCACTTCCAGGCAGGAAAAAGCTCTTCATTGCATATTACCTCAGGTTCCTGAAATATGTTAAAAACTTGTTTTGAAGGGAAACTGTGAAAGTAATTTATTGAAACTTGCAACTTTTATTCTTGAGATTGAATGTAATGTAAATTCAAAACAAGCACTTTTGTTTATTCTTACACAAATTTGCACATCGTGAGAAAATGCTGTTTAAACATCAAACGTTTTTTAAGAAACGGTTAAAGGTAACACGTTCAACAGAAATGAAAATATTCACCCAGTCGATAACTTCTCACATGTCTAATAATATTGAAACATAATTTCCCACATAGTGACCTATATATTATATAATATACTATGAGCGAAGCGTATGATGTGACAGGAGTTGTTACTATAAGAGTGACTTTCCCTCTAAGTTTCAAACGATGAAGTATAAAATATGTCCTAAGTTTGAAGTAAGCAAACGTAGCAATTGTTGATGATTTTGTCAATTTCCAGTAGAATTGCTCTTCTTTTCGCGGGAAACCTTATGAAGTGTGATATCACTAATCATTAAACACAAAGCTTATAGATGCAGTTTCATTCAGATAATATGGTACTCACTTTAGTTATTGATGTCGCCATTGCGCGCAAAATCTGTCCGTTTCGACTGACAAATATCGAGTTTCAAGAAATGTATATCAGGATATAGAAATAATGCGTCGACTCATATGCATATATAGAGTGCGGAATGACCAACGTCGCTATGCAACCTTCGTCACGTGACTCAAACAAATACCAGTCACGTGTTTTCCTCAACAACTGGGCATGACGTCAGATGGAAAAACGTATATAAACTACGTATATTCTACGGGCGGGGTTAAAAGATAGCTTCGAATGTGAAATAGCAAATTCAGGATTCAGTGGAGGAAATGGGCTAGCGGTTTTACCTTAGATATTGACTTAAAATATGATTTATCTTGTCGTAATGATAAATTTCTGCAACATTCCTAAATATCGATTGTAAAAAATGCAGCAACAGTTCTCGTCAGCTATTGTTGAGAGACTTACCATTGTTGCGAAAATGTAAGCAGGGGCTTCACTAGGTAGAATAGCAGCCTTTCCCAAACCATTGTTGTATATGACCAAACAGCGCTTTTTCGCATCATCGTCTACTAACAGACGAGTAATCTACGGCAAGAAAAGGAAGAGAAAATTGGCATTAGAAGAACGTTGAGAGCGCAACTCGCTCGCATTTCATCACAAATCGTCTAGCTGGCCTTACATCTAAATTTGTGGTACTGTAAAAATGTAGATATTGCTATGCATATGCCTTTTTGAATGTTTCCTATGCTATGTACATGTACAATTGGTTCTGTGAGTGTGTTTGCTCAACCAATAAAAAACGGCGTAGTCTTCTCCTGAAAGTGGTTGATTCTTCCGAATGTCATATTTGAGATTTATAACTGTCCTGCTGTCACCATCATTCTTTTTCGCAGAGCATCCTTTCGCAAACAGTCAACTTCTATATATATATATATATATATATATATATATATATATATATATATATATATATATATATATATATATATATATATATATATATACATACATGTATATATATATATTTATATATATATATATATATATATATATATATATATATATATATATATATATATTGTGACGGAATGACCCCAGGGCTAAGAAACAGGTCATGTTCCGTCACTTCTATTATGGTAAGCTGGGTCTCCGCCTTCGCAGAGCCTAGCATTTAGACGTGCTACAAAGTATCTAGTTATTTCGAGTGCTCTGTGACGTAGCGCTCGTGCGGCCTCAACGATTGATGCACCGCGCGTGCGATTGGAAGGAAGGGCGGGAAACTAGGTTAGATTCGAGATCACGTCAGTCTTAGATTAGAGTTAGAGTAGAGTAGAAGTAGAGTTAACGACAGAGGTGTTTACAGACGGATTAAGGTGCTTGAGAACTGGATTTAGACTACCCAGAGAGTAACGATTACAAGGTCAAGTAGCCAGAAAGAGACTGAAGCTGTTCACGGATTATTATGTGTATATAGAGAGGATTATGATGACAGCATAGAGAAGAACTGTAGCTGAGCAGAGTGTGTATTTACATCCGGATTTACCAGATATCGAGACCAGAGATTAGAGAGATCAAAAACTTTTTGTGGACTTGTGATGTCGAGATGGTCATTTACATAGAGTGGACTTATTGTGTTGATGCTGCTGTATAGAGAACGAGTGCGGTGGTATGTATATTGTACTGTGATGATTAAACTGTATTGTTGATTTATACTTGCTCGTCCCGTCTTCTCTTCAACACCACATCCATCCCCAACCTTCGCTAAGCGTTATTGTAAGAGTCAGAAAACCCAACTGAGCTTTATTTCATTTCAAGAGAGAACTAAGAAACCTTTTATTTAAGTAAGGTGATTCTGTTTGTTAGTCGGATCATCCCTTCGGCCAGGGATCCATTCCGCTACATATAGCACACTCTTCTTTGGTGACAGCGGTGGGATAGTGTTTAGCACTATCGGCGAAATTCTCGAAACTTTTGTCGGAACGAACTCACAGTTGGTAGTAATAATCAGTGGGGATGGAAGGTGAAGCGGAACGAAAGCAAATTGTCGAGGTGGTGGAGGAACAGGCGGACGGTGCGTTGCGGCTCGAGGGGGTAGACATCACGCAGCCGTGGCTGGCGGCGCAGTCACTGGCAATGGTGGCGGCCAACAGATCGGGATCGGAGTTTGGGCGAGAACATTCACCAAAAGTGGCATTGAGTCCACCTCAAGACACAGAATTATCGTCCAAACCACGCATAAAGCGAACCTTTCTTACGCCTGAGCGAACCGATTCCTTACGCATTGAGCGAACCTTTCTTACGCCTGAGCGAACCGTTAACACTTTCAGAGAACAGATCTCGGGTGCCCGTTTGGACGATTTTATATCAGCTGATCGTTCATTTGGTGCAACCCGAGCGACAGAGTGGCCGTCCGAGCGACCGGTAGCTGAGAGACACGCGGTTCTTCAGAGAGATAGCAAGGTAGAGGCGGGAGATTCGTCATCAGATGCAGAGTCGGTGGCGCCAGATCGACCGTGCCGTGACGTCACAGGGGAGCGGGTGACCTCCAGAGCCGAGCAGAGGACAGAAGCTGATTGCGGTACACGAGCACCACCAGGCCATCCCTCGGCGAGTAGAAGAGGAGCGGTCAACGCCTCGTTAGACACTACGGTGCCCATGATGGAAGTGCCGTTAGCCAGTAGCAGCTCCGGGGTGATTGACTTTCCCAGGAAGGGAATTGTGGGGGCAGGGCGGACGACAGCCCCGGCCCGAGGTACAGAGTCACCGCGAGAGAGAGAGCCGATTGGTATGGAACAGGTGATAGCAGACATGGCAGGATGATGGGAGGAACGTTGAAGACGATAGCGGAGACGCAGCGGGCCATGGCAGCACGAGTAGAGGGAACGGGCGAGCCCCAACGGCCGAAGACATCAGAGCACTGGCGAAACGCCCGAGTGGACCGCTTTGACGGGGCGAGCGAGTCATGGGTGGATTATCGCATGCACTTCGAGGCGACAGCGAAGCTCAACAAGTGGAGCGACAGCGAGAAAAGCCTGTGCCTTATCGCGGCTATGAAGGGAGGAGCCCAGCGGGTGGTGCAACACCTGTCCGACGCCGAGAGATCCTCGTACCGAAACATCGTCAGGGTTCTTGACCAGCGCTACGCATCGGATGACCAGGCCGAGAAACACGCCATGGAGTTAGCACAGCGTCGCCAGAAGCCAGAAGAGAGTCTGCAGGAGTTGGGTGACGTGTGTAGACGGCTGTTCACCCTGGCCTACCCCGACGCAGAAGGGAAGTTGAAGGATCGTCTCATGAAGAAGGCGTTCATCGAGATGATTGCGGACGAGAAGATACAGCGTTTGACCGCCAGAGGGGATGCCCAGACCTTGGAGGAAGCCGTGCACCTAGCCATCAAGTACGAGGGCACCGAAAGCGGGCGTGGCGCGAAAGAACTGAAGGGAAAACCCCTGCTGACCACGGTAGCACGACAGGTGGGGACAGTGACACCCACCGCGGATAACACCATCCAAGCGAAATTAGAGGCCTTGGAAGAACTTGTCCTGAAGTTGCAGCCCAGAAGATGGGAGGGTGCTGGAGGACAACAGAGGCCGTTCCTGTGCTATAGCTGCCGACAGCCAGGTCACATGGCGAGAGACTGTCCCAACAAGACCGGTTCGGGAAACGGACCGAGTGCCGCCCCCGGGGCAGGAGGGCCGGCACAGGAGGAGTAGAACAGACGCCCAAGAAAATACACTTCGACGAGGAAGATGAGGGGAGCCCCTACATGATCGGAAAGATAGGAGGAAAAGAGTACGAATGCTTGTTGGATACCGGCGCCACGAAGTCGATTATCTCGCCCGAGGTCTACCTGAACCACCCGAATAGAAACGACCTAGCCCTGAGAGAGTGCAGAGAGAGGCTAGTCTCCATCGACAAATCACCAGTGACAGTTCGGGGAGAAGTGGAACTAGAAGTGGATTTGTGTGGAACGATATTGGTAGGACACTTCATGATCGCCGAGATAGCCGATGACGTCGTGTTGGGTATAGGACTACAGAGAGCGGGCGGAATCATGGTGAACCATCATACTCAACAAGTCGAGTTCGAGGGAGGAAAAACAGTCCCCTACATCAGCCAGAGAATATCAGGGCTGTCGAAGTGTTGCAAGGTGCTGGCGGACAGAACAGTGGTGATACCCCCCCGAAAGGAAATCCTGACCACGGGGTATATCTGCGGCCGCACGAAAGAATTGGAGAAAGTAAGAGGATCAGGATTGGTGGAACCTAGTTCGAAGGGGAAGATGGGACAGAGGGGCGTCATGGTGGGGAAAGCACTGGTGGATGTGGGCAAAGATTATATACCCATCCGACTCCTCAATACCACCAGCGAACCTATCACGATCTACAAGGGCACGCCAGCAGGAGTAGTGACCCCGGTGGCCGGAGAGCCGCCCGTCCCCGTGGAAACCAAGAAAGAACCAGAGAAGAAAAGATGTACAGAAAAGATGCCCGACTTCCTGCGGCCATTGTGTAAGGATGGAAGTGAAAACCTGTCGTCGGAAGGGAAGAAGAAACTGGCGGAGCTGCTGACCAAACACCAGAATGCTTTTGCTAGTGGGCCAGACGACCTGGGGCGGACACATTTGGTCCAGCATGAGATCAGGACACCCCCAGACCTGCGACCACTGCGGCAGCCGGCCAGAAGGTTCCCGTTTTGGAAACAGACAGAAGCCAAGGAAATAGTGGACGACCTGCTGAAGAGGGACCTGATAGAGCCGTCGGCGAGCCCGTGGGCGGCACCAGTGGTGATGGTGAAAAAGAAAGACAACACGACCCGTCTGTGCGTAGACTACCGACGTCTGAACAGCCACACCATCCAGGACGCCTACCCCTTACCCAGAATCGATGATTCACTAGATGCCCTGGGAGGAAGCAAGTGGTTTTGCACCCTTGACCTGGCCAGCGGCTACTGGCAGGTGGGAATGTCCAAGAGTGCACAAGAGAAGTCCGCGTTTATCACCAGCGGGGGGTTGTATTCCTGGAAGGTCATGCCCTTTGGCTTGAGTACAGCACCCGGTACTTTCGAGCGGCTGATGGAAACAGTGCTGTCGGGACTACAGTGGGAAACCTGCCTCATCTACCTGGATGACGTTATCATCTTCGGGAAAACAGAGCAGCAGACCCTGGACCGCCTGGATGCGATCCTGAGCAGAATATGACAGGCGGGAATGAAGCTCAAGCCCAGCAAGTGTCGCTTATTCCAGAAGAGAGTACACTACCTGGAGCACGTGGTGACGGAGGAGGGAGTCATGACGGACCCTGAGAAGATCGAGACCGTGAGGGAGTGGCCAGTGCCCACCACGCAGACAGAGGTGCGCAGCTTCCTGGGGACTGCATCGTACTACAGGAGGTTTGTACAGAATTTCGGGACAATTGCCCGTCCCCTGCATAGGCTGACGGAGAAGAACAGACCCTTCTTGTGGACCACCGAATGCCAGGTTGCCTTCGAGACACTGCGGAAGAAATTGGTGGAGGCCCCCATCCTAGCTTACCCTAGCAGTGAGGAAGACTTCATCTTAGATACCGATGCCAGTGCCACGGGAATCGGGGCGGTATTGTCGCAGGTGCAAGACGGCGTAGAGAGACCCATAGCATATGCAAGTCGGGGGCTGAGCAAGTCGGAGAGGAACTACAGCGTGACCAAGAGAGAGCTGTTGGTAGTGGTTTTCTACTGCAAGTATTTCCGGCACTACCTGATAGGAAGAAAGTTCAAGCTACGCACAGATCACGCCGCCTTGAGGTGGTTGCAAACCTTCAAAGACGCCACGGGAATGTGGGCCAGGTGGCAGAACACCCTGGCAGAGTTCAACAAGGAAATTGTGCACAGAGCTGGCAGGAGTCACGGTAACGCCGACGGCTTGAGCAGACGGCCAAACGAACAACCAGAGAGGGGGAGAAGCTCCGACAGTGGTGACCCCGAAATCAAGAGTACAGAGAGTGAATCGCCTGAAGAGGTGGAAGAGAACATCACCTGCCTTCGTCCAGAGGAAAACCACAGGGTGGCAGCGGTCACTATACAGCCGCTGTGGACGAATGCTGAGTGGAGAGAATTACAGAAGGAAGACCCCGACATCGCGCCAATCTGGACTAGGCTGGCCAGGGGGGAAGAGAGACCCAGATGGAATGAGATATCCGAACACAGCTCGGCCACCAAGTCCTACTGGGGAGAATGGCAACGCCTGAAGATGAGAGAAGGTGTCATCTACAGAAAGTGGGAGAGTTCCGACGGAGCGAAAGTTCATACTCAGGTGCTGGTTCCAAGGAGCAAGCGGAAAGAGTTCCTACAGCAAGCCCACGGTGAGAGGTGGACAGCTCATCTGGGAGTGAAACGAACAGTGGCACGTCTACATGAGAAGTACTTCTGGTATGACATGCGAGCTGACGTCAGGAGTTGGCTGGCCCAGTGCGGGGTCTGCGTCAGAGCCAAGGGACCGGGAGGCAGGACCAGGAAGAATCCTATGACCATTGTGAGATCGGGGACGCCCTTTGAGAGAATCGCCATAGACATGTATGGACCGCTGCCTGAGATAGCCAGAGGGAACTCGAAGATCCTAGTCATCACTTGTTATTTTACCAAGTGGGTAGAAGCCTATGCCTTGCCGGACGAGACAGCCGAGACGGTAGCCGAGGCCCTGGTGAATGACTTCGTCAGCAGATATGGTACCCCTGTCTCCATCCACAGCGATCAGGGAAGAAACTTCGAGAGTACGCTGTTCCAGGAGGTGTGCAGATTACTGGGAATACACAAGACAAGAACTACTGCCTATCACCCTGAGGGAAATGGAATGGTGGAGAGGTTCAACCGTACGATGGGAGCCATGATCAGAAGCCTGATAGGAGAAGAACACGACAACTGGGATAAAATCTTACCCCTCACCCTGATGGCTTACCGATCCAGTGTGCATGAGACCACTCAACAGACACCACACATGATGCTGTTTGGAAGAGAGATGACCGTCCCCTTGGCACTCACCATGTCCGAGTTGCCCACCAGCCTGGTGGAGCAGGACGAGCTGGAGCACACTTGGGACCTCCGAGAGAAATTGGCTAAAGTCCACCGACGGGCCAGAGAAGTCACCGGTCAAGCAATGCGACGACAGAAACTGCAGCATGATCGGGGGGCAATGGGCCACCGGAGAGACGTGGGAGACTTAGTCTGGCTGATCACCAAGGTTAGAAGACAGGGTAGAGCTGCCAAGTTTGAACACAAGTGCAAGGGACCCTATACCGTGATCGACGTGATGGCCGACGTGACGTACCGAATAGAAGACAAGAAAGGAAAGAGAACAGTGGTCAATGGAGAGAGGCTGATAACCTTTGTCAAGCCCGGGGATTGGTCTAGCACCGATGGAGCTGAGGATGAGCCGAGAGAACACGAGATTCCGACATCGGTAGACTCCGAAAGTGGTGATGACCAACCCGACGTGAGACCCGAGAAAGAAAATTCCCAGAGAACCTCAGGGCGGAGAGAAAGAAGAGCTCCGCAGCGCTATGGGTGTACATAGAGAGTGAAGAAAGCCAGGTGGTCTAAGGCAGAGAGAGATCGTATGGAAGCGTAAAGAACGGAGAAAGACAAGACACTGAAATTCGAGCTACGAAATACGTGTGTATATGCTGTGCCGGCTGGTAGCAGGGGAAATGGCAAGACTAGCCAGCAACAAGGATAACTCCTACAACCCTGGATCACGCTGACATCAACTCAAAAGCTAATACACCGTGAGGACTGAAGAATATTCGTCTAGCTGGAGGAGGAGTCAGTTTGAAGAGTGAGGAGAATGCCAAGTAAATTACCAAATCCGAAATTGTCGACACCCTCTAGATACCCTTTAGCTCAAGAATGGTGATTTCGTCCGCTTGGAAAAGTGACAACCGCCTGAGTACCAGCAGGAAAAGACGATGGAGAGAAAATGTCCGACAGAAAGTCCTTATGATGACACCTGGGGGAAATGGTTGCCATGGAAACGAGAAAGGAAGGCATCCGGAAGAAAAATCCCAGAACAATCAGGAGATTGTAGCGTAAAAGAAGAGGGGGAGTAGGGTGACGGCATCATCCAGACCACCAAGAACAGTGAAGACAAAAGAAATTTCTGAAGTGCGTAAGGAATCGCTGGAGTAGAGAAGAAGATTCGCTCTGGCGTAGGGAATCGCGGGAGCAGAGAAGAAGATTCGCTCCGGCGTAAGGAATCGCTGGAATGGAGAAGAAGATTCGCTCTGGCGTAAAGAAGTTGCTGGGGTGAAGAAATAGAGACGCTCTGGCGTGAGAAACTGCTGGAGAATGGAGACTGTGGAGAGCGGCGAACTGTGCCTGTTGCTGCGTCGAGTGTTGGCGAGCCGAGTGAGAAGTCCCATCTGGAGACCAAGGGGTTTCCCCGCACGTGAGAGGGAATCCCCGCATGACGTCACGGCAGTGGCTGAGTTTGACCTAGTTGGCGAAGCGAGGAATTTGCCGTGGGCGAAAGTACAGAAATAATCTCCGCGCGGCGAAATAGAAACCAACCGAGCTGATGGCAAGCAGTCAAGCAGTAACTGAATAGAATGCGGGAACGTGGAGGCTGGAGAACGAGGAGACTTGGGATATTTCGGCGGTGATGGTGGAGGATGGCGGCGGCGAAAGAGTCCGAAAAACAACAAGTGTCGCAGAGGTCACCTGAGAGCCAATCAGATGTCTCCAAGGGGTACCACACCCCCGGAAACGCATCACCGGATTGATCCAGTTAGCAGAAAACCGTCATTCTTCATCTCACGCCTGAGCGAACCAAACACATCACGAATTAATCGCCGCTAATCCTATTGTCAACAAGCCATCCAACACAAAAGAAAACAACATGAGCATGCAGCCGACACACTCGTTGCGAGAAGAGGGATACTGCGGAATCTGCAAGAGGAATTTTCGAGATATGGGCCGACACAACCTAGACTTGCACGATGGAAGGGGTATACACGCGTGGAGGTGTCTGAGCTACAAGGAAACGGGACATGGCGGACGGTGTACGTACGTAGACTGCAACTTTACCGAGATGAGGATGCACTACCTGAAACATCATGCTGAAGAACTCGAGTGCATACAAGTCAAGTGGAAAAAGGGGTACTACGCCGTAGAAGATGGACACATCGTGCCCGGGGCCCCGTTCTACCCATCGGAGCACCCGTTTAGCGCCGTCGACGACCCAGATTTCCCGGCCCGACGTCTTGAGATCGACAAGGAGAAATACCAGCAAGCAGAGGGGGGAGCGACACCATTTGACCCTATGGTGCGACCTACTTCGGCGAGTGCCATGTATCGTATGGAGGCGAGAAGGTGGGAAGACGAAGCTCCACCGAGGAAGCGAACGAGAACACCCTAACCACCTCGCACCCGCAGAAACTCCCGAGAGGAAAGAAGGCGAGATACCGACAGACGCAGCTATGGGGGAGGCGATAACTGGTACCAAGATAGAGAACCAGGAGCAGCGGGAGGCTACCCTCGAGACGACCATCCCCGTGGAGTGCAACCGGCCCACGTGCGGTACGAGGCTAATGCAGATAGGGCGAGGAAGGCAGAGGCAGAACGGGACGCGTTAGCCCAGCGCATCCAGGGCATCGAAGAAGACCTGTCGCAGTGGATGCAAGATGTGGAAGACCTCTGGAGAGAAAGGTACAGTGCCCTCGAAGAAAGCCACAAAGAATCGCTGAAGACGAAAGCGGAGATGGAACAGAAAATCGACCTGATGACGGTGCACGAGACGGAAATAGAGCGACAGTACAAGGAGCTCAGCGAGAGATGCAGAGCACAGAGAGACTCGCTCACCCTAGCCAACCAGGCTGAGCAGAGGGCCGTTTCGTCCCGACAGGGTGATGGGCGAACAATCCAGCAGCTGCGGCAGAAGGTGACCAGCATCCGACAGGAAATGGCCGAGTGGGCTGGCATCGAGGCAGCAAAGGCAACGAGCAGTCACGAGAAGAAGCTCGAAGAAACCGAGCACATGCTGGCCGAAGCCCTGCTCAACATGGAAGAAGCTGAGGAAGGAAAGAGACTGATCGGCTGAGGGCGGCGGAGAAAGACGTGGAGAGCTACCGAGAGTGGTGCGAGAGGGCGATAGAGGATCTCCGGCTAGAGAAGCACGCCAACAAAGAAGCCACGAAGGTAGCCATGCAGGCTGCCCACTGCCAAGACCAAGAGAGATTGGCTTTACAGAAACAAGTGACAGAGATCCGACTAGAAGCCAAAGAAGCCAAAGAACTGGTGCAGAGTTGCAGACTGGAGGTTGACCATATGCAGCACCAGATAGAACGTCGTAAGCGGCAGCTGACGGCAGCCGAGAAAGAAATCCGACTTGTCCAGGAGCAGTCAGCCGGAAAGCAGGAAGAAATAGACGTCCTGACGACAAGCCTTGAAGACCTGAAGCTACAGTGGGACGAGCTTAGCGGAGCCCGGACTTCGAAGCCGCGAACGATGATGGGAAGTCCCGAGACCCTAGCTTTATTCCCACCCGTAGAAGACAGAGAAACAGAACAAGTCCAAGTGAGGTGAACCCTGGCGGTAGCCTACGACATCAGAGCAGTCCAGCGGGGACATGTCATCAAGCACCCTCGTCGCATCACCTTCGATGCCAATGTGCTGAGCCCCTTCGTGAGAACCAGCCCTGATGAACTGATGACATACCTGGAGAAATTCACCAGGGCGCGCATCGATGAAATCCGAATGGAACTTGAGAGGAAGGCCTTTGATCGGGGAGTGGTGGAGGGTATGCGGAGACAACAGATGGCAGACTGGGCTACGGCTGACGGGATCATCTTTATCTCCGATTCGGACCCCTTCTCCGATTCGGACCCCTTCTCCGACTCGGAACTCATCCCCGACTCGGACGCTGAGTGAAGAAACTTGGGACAAGAGAGAACAGACAACCTCGATCTTACGCATTAAGCGACCCGAAATATCCTACGCATTAAGCGACTCTAACTATCTTACACCTGAGCGACCCATTTTATTTATTTATTTATTTTTATTGTGATCATCGTGAGACGTCTACTTCTACATTCTGGCGCTGGAGTACCCAGCTGCGGCGGTCAAACCCAAGACCTGCCTGCTACTTCAAGACAACACTAGACGATGACCTTCGATGTCCGACTCCCAGGTAGCCATCCACTCTACCTCGTGAGATACCTTCTATTCTACATCCTGGCGCTGGAGTACCCAGCTGCAGCGGTCAAACCCTAGACCTGCCTGCTATTCTTACAACAACCTATTCCGTCCATCATCTGTGGCGCTGGATTACCCAGTCACGATGATTTGTGTTTCTTCCATGGATAATAACCAGAAGTGCCAGTCTACTACGTCAATCGTCTGTGGCGACGGATTAACCAGTCACGACGATTTTGTGCCTTATTATTGGATTATTATTGACTACTCTGTGAACTACCGGACCTGTGTGCCATCCATGACGTCCCAGGGAGAAATCGGTGACCAAGAAGAAGTTTAACGAAGTGACACTTGAGAGATTTCGAGGACACCTTCACCACCTCGCACCCGCAGAAACTCCCGAGAAGAAAGCAGGCGAGATACCGACAGGCGCAGCTATGGGGGAGGCGATAACTGGCACCAAGGTAGCGAGCCCGGAGCAGCGGGAGGCTACCCTCGAGACGACCATCCCCGTGGAGTGCAACCGGCTCACGTGCGGTATGAAGCTAATGCAGACAGGGCGAGAAAGGCCGAGGCAGAGCGGGACGCGCTGGCCCAGCGAATCCAGAGCGTCGAAGCAGAACTTTTACAGTCCATGCAAGATGTGGAGGACCTCTGGAGGGAAAAGTACAGTGCCCTCGAAGAAAGCCACAAGGTATCGCTGAAGACGAAAGCCGAGATGGAGCAGAAGATCGACCTGATGACGCTACACGAGACCGAGTTAGAACGGCAGTACAGAGAGCTGAGCGACAGGTGTCGAGCCCAGAAAGACTCGCTCATGCTAGCCCACCAGTCCGAGCAGAGGGCCGTGGCGGGTCGACGAGACGATGGGCGAACCATCCAGCAGCTACGCCGGAAAGTGACCAGCATCCGACAGGAAATGGCAGAGTGGGATGGCGCCGAGACAGCGAAGGCAACAGAGAACTACAAGAGAAAGAAAGAGATCACCGAAAAGATGCTGGCCGAAACCCTGCTCAGCATGGAAGAAGCTGAAGAAGTCAAGAGACAGCTTGACGTTCGTTTGAAGGCAGCAGAACAGGATGCTGAGAACTACAGAGAGTGTTGCGAGACGGCGCTAGAAGATCTCCGGTTAGAGAAACACGCCAACAAAGAAGCCACGAAGGTAGCCATGCAGGCTGCCCACTGCCAAGACCAAGAGAGGCTGACTCTACAGAAGCAGGTGACGGAGATCCGACTAGAGGCCAAAGAAGCGCAAGAACTGGTGCAGAGTTGCCGATTAGAGATCGACCATATGCAGCACCAGATAGAACGTCGAGATCGGCAGCTGACGGCGGCGGAGAATGAAATCCGACTTGTCCAGGAGCAGTCAGCCGGAAAGCAGGAAGAAATAGACGCCCTGACGACAAGCCTGGAAGACCTAAAACTACAGTGGGACGAACTGAGCGGAGGCCGAACTTCGAGACCGCGAACGATGGTGGGGAGTGAAACGACCATGGCCCGATTCCCACCAGTAGAAGACCGAGAAACAGACCAAGTTGAAGTGAGGCGAACCCTGGCGGTAGCCTACGACATCAGAGCAGTCCAGCGAGGACAAGTTGTCGAGCAGTCTCGTCGTCTCACCTTCGATGCCAACGTGTTGAGCCCCATCGTGAGAACCAGCCCTGATGAACTGATGACATACCTGGAGAAATTCACCAAGACGCGCATCGATGAAATCCAAATGGACCTCGAGAGGAAGGCCTTTGATCGGGGGGTGTTGGAGGGGATGCGACGACAGCAGATGGCAGACCGGGATGCGGCTGACGGGATCATCCTTATCTCCGATTCGGACCCCTTCTCCGACTCGGAACCCATGCCCGACTCGGATGCTTAAGTGAAGAAACTTGGGGCAAGAAAGAACAGACAACCTCGATCTCACGCATTAAGCGAACCAATTTATCTTACGCCTGAGCGAACCATTATTTATTTATTTATTATTTTTATTGTGATCATCATGAGACGTCTACTTTTACTTTCTGGCGCTGGAGTACCCAGCAGCAGCGGTCGAACCTTCGACCTGCCTGCTATTCCTGATACAACCTATTTCCGTCCATCCTCTGTGGCGCTGGATTACCCAGTCACGAGGATTTGTGTCTCTTCCATGGATAATTACCCGAAGTGTCAACTTACTACGTCCATCGTCTGTGGCGACGGATTAACAAGTCACGACGATTTTTGTGCCTAATTATTGGATTATTATTGACTACTCTACGAACTACCGGACCTGTGCACCATCCATGACGTCCCAGGAAGAAATCGGCGACCAAGGAGAAGTTTTAACGAAGTGACACTTGAGAGATTTTGGACTATGCTGGTGTGTCGGAGTCGTTCACATTTTAGTGAACTTAAAATAAGCGAACAATTTTGAGACCTTAGCGACACAACAGCTGGTAGCCGTAACGTGAGTAAACCACTGTATTGCATGATTTTGATTGTTTTTATCTTGCCATGTTTTATCAATGTTTTTATTGTTCTTAGAGTTAACTCAGAGTGCTATTTTTCTAGTCAAAGATTTTATATAAGTCGAGTATTTTAAGGATTAACGTTTAACGTTTAGGTATAAGAGGTGCGTTATTTTAATTAGTAGTTATAGTAGTTCTTTTTAAGTATTCCGCTCCAGTGCAGAGTTTGTTGTCATGTAGATTTCGAGAGTTAAGAGTATTTCGCTGAGCGATATTGAAAGTAAACAAAGTGAGCGATAATTGGGAGAGTTGGACCGGAAGTTCAGGACTTGTCCACTCTCGGGAATTGTGTACATTAGAAGTTAGTATTCCTATACTGTGTTTAGTGACCTGTGTGTCACTGGGTTAGTCTGTTCATAACAGACGAGTTTAGAACTTGTTCGAGAGAATTGTTTGTTTAACGTTCGAGTTACGTTTAGAGTTCCCTTTTTGGAAATTTTTGAAATTTAAGAATCGAGGACGATTCAGAGCAAGTCGGGGGCTGTGTGACGGAATGACCCCAGGGCTAAGAAACAGGTCATGTTCCGTCACTTCTATTATGGTAAGCTGGGTCTCCGCCTTCGCAGAGCCTAGCATTTAGACGTGCTACAAAGTATCTAGTTATTTCGAGTGCTCTGTGACGTAGCGCTCGTGCGGCCTCAACGATTGATGCACCGCGCGTGCGATTGGAAGGAAGGGCGGGAAACTAGGTTAGATTCGAGATCACGTCAGTCTTAGATTAGAGTTAGAGTAGAGTAGAAGTAGAGTTAACGACAGAGGTGTTTACAGACGGATTAAGGTGCTTGAGAACTGGATTTAGACTACCCAGAGAGTAACGATTACAAGGTCAAGTAGCCAGAAAGAGACTGAAGCTGTTCACGGATTATTATGTGTATATAGAGAGGATTATGATGACAGCATAGAGAAGAACTGTAGCTGAGCAGAGTGTGTATTTACATCCGGATTTACCAGATATCGAGACCAGAGATTAGAGAGATCAAAAACTTTTTGTGGACTTGTGATGTCGAGATGGTCATTTACATAGAGTGGACTTATTGTGTTGATGCTGCTGTATAGAGAACGAGTGCGGTGGTATGTATATTGTACTGTGATGATTAAACTGTATTGTTGATTTATACTTGCTCGTCCCGTCTTCTCTTCAACACCACATCCATCCCCAACCTTCGCTAAGCGTTATTGTAAGAGTCAGAAAACCCAACTGAGCTTTATTTCATTTCAAGAGAGAACTAAGAAACCTTTTATTTAAGTAAGGTGATTCTGTTTGTTAGTCGGATCATCCCTTCGGCCAGGGATCCATTCCGCTACAATATATATATATATATATATATTTATATATATATATATATTTATTTATTTATTTATTTATTTATTTATTTATTTATTATTATATTTTTTTCTATTATGAACAATTCCATGCATGAAATTGTGTACAGCCCAATTTCGCATGGATATTTATGAGGCAAAAGAATCATGCCAGGGGCCAAATTCTCATTTTTATGTATGGAAATAGCATTTTCATGCAGGGAAATTTCATATTTTCATACATGAATTTTAAATTGTCGTGCCTGAAATTTTCATGCCACGATTATTTTATGCATGAAACCTTTCGTACGGGTAAATCGACAACGTATTCCAACAATTAAAACCGCTACCAATGTGTTTAATGTTTCAAAATGCAAATTCTTGACACTAGTCAGGGATTCAAAGTTTTTTTTTTGATTGTTGAATACTGATTGGCAATTACATCCCCCTCTCCAAATAATAATAAAGATAATAATAATGATAATCCCTCAGTTTTCCGATCCTTCAACATAGATAAGCAGTCAATCTGAGTCATTCACCACTCTTCACACACACATATGGCAGTACAGTACAGACAGTTAATTTCTGCACCAGTCGACCGGATGACTGTCAGTGCCTGGTTGTGAAAACACCCATGGCTAACATGTCAAACTATATAAGCCAAGCACACAAATGACCCACGTACCTTACGAGCCAAAGCTACGTTCAGTTGTGAGGTCATCCATGCATCCATGCCTAGGATACTCCATGGGCAATATGGCAGGAGACCAATGTACGTCCATTTTATATCTATAGAAAGTTTCGTCAGCTTAATGTGCAAGCAGACCGTACAAGTAATAGAAAATCATTCAACAGTGAGCTGCGGTGGGAAAAATACCGCATCCCTCACCGACGTCCATGCCACTCATGCCACTCCCGTAGTAATTGCAACAATGGGACGTCCCAACAATTGGAAATAACAACTAGTGACGAGAATCCTTTAGTTACAACAAACGACGTGCATTGTTTTGAAAGAAACGACGCAAGAAAGCGTCATTGATACATTGTTTCAATCACGCACGTATTTTTGGAAGGGAGCTGCATAACGAACGTCAAATTGGCCTCAAAATAGTTGGAGAGGAGAATAGGAGAAACATTGCCATGAAATCTCGCATTTTAAAATCATGGTTTTGAAACAGTAACGTACTTCTTTTGTAATACATATTTCAGTAAATAAAAGTACAATACAATACAAAGTTACTCTGGCCAGGGTAAATATATCAGTGTTGATCGGTAGAGGGCAAATCCTGTATATCAAGAAGGTAAAATTGATAGAAATCTAGATTGGTTCTTATTTCAAATCCATGGGTCACTGATAACATAATGCATATATCTGTCTTGTCTTGTTATGCATACTGTTATGTAGAATTGCCAATTATTTTGTTTTATATGCACTGTGGCATGATTGTCATAAAATGTTTTGTATATTCCATTTCCTCAACTGTAGTTTTGAAATAAGAATCCGGTTGTAAATATGTACAATCTAAGATTTAAAAATCTTCACCTGTTGATAAAGATTTCCTGTTCAAAAACTTTCTCATGGATGATAATATCTTTGATTCCTCATTGACGGTCTGTAATAATAGAAATGTATGATAGATGTTGTTCAATCTAGTGTGAGGGTTAGAAAATATTCTCGTCAATTCTTGCTCTCTCAGTTGTTTTCAGAACAATAAACATGTATGTCATCAGTCTGTAAAGCTGGTGTTTTGATGAGTAACAGTAATGTGTAGACGAGATAGACAACGTTTCTGCTTCAATTTGATAACATGGGCATTTTAGCAAATTTTGGTGCTTTTGTAGACCTTTTCGAACATTGAAACATGGGCCGATTTGTATTCAAACGTTAATGTCCTATTCTTATCTATTAGCGACAAATCTCTACCACACTAAATACAGTAGATCACACTTAACCCTTATCCTGCTGTTGGCTAATTTGGCCAATACAAAATGAGGCAAAAAAAACCTGATAAATGACTGAAATCCTGGCAAATGGGTACTCACATGAGAGTACTAAGTAAGATCAATGAATACCAACATGACAGGGTTTGGATGATTTTTTCAAATCTTTGCGTCCTTGTACTTGAGACGAAAGTAGCCCCAGCACTGGAAGGGTTATTACAGTAAACATAGCATACCCTGTATTTTCCTTATCCCGGACAAAATCACTAGTCCCAAATTGGTAATATCTACTTAAATGGTGATAACTTAACTCGGATTTCGATTACCTCGGATACTTTTGTGTGGCCCCTTTTTGTCCGAGGTGAGCGAGGTTTTCTGTAGTTGTCAGTAACCCATTACCACTCAGAACGGCCAAAACAGGCCTGACAATTTTGGTAATATTTTTCTTACAAAAGCACTTTTTGAAAAATATTTCAAAGAGAAATGTTAACCAGAAGTCAAACAACAACTCTCCTTCAAATATTTTGTGAACTTTTGCTTTATTCCCAACTTATTTTCAAAAGTATGAAAGTGACAGACAATATTTTCTGGGGGAACTCTGAGTGTGAATGGGTTAAATGTGGAATAAGAGGCACCTATTAATGTTTCATACACGGGTCAAATTAGCGTGCATCAAAACAGGATATTACAACTGACTGTTTATGAAATAAATGTTGGTATGACAAACTGTCAATAGATGGCGCGCTTAGGCGATAAAAAGTTGCCGGGCAAATCAAGAACTTTGGGGCACTGAACCCTATAAATTGTTTTAGGTATTCATATGATGCTAAGGGATGATATGCCTGCCATTTTATAGCATAGTATATTTGTGTAATTTCCAAAAGTGAGTGACTGAAATAAATTGACTTATCAATTCCATTGGAAGGTAAAACCAAATGAATATGTGTGTAACATTAGTCATTAGCACAGCCATACTCAGCTAGATGAATAACTACCCAAAAAACGAGGAACAATGAATATAATTAAGAAAATCGGAAGGAGAGTATTCGAACTTCGAATATATATATATATATATATATATATATATATATATATATATATATATATATATATATATATATATATATATATATATATATATATATATATATATATATATATTGACTGTATAGAAATACAAAAACAAGATATGAACTGTGGAACACAAACTTATATACGAATGGATAGGACATTTGTAATCTCGATGACTGACAAACTCATTTTTCTCCTCGACCTGACAGAAAAAAGCATTTTATTGAGCGTATATGACTAAAAAGAAGTCAGTCCCCATTTCCCCAAACTCATGAGTGGTTTACTAAAAAATCACAAAACATGTACTTGGTTATAATTGATAATTACTTATTACTAGCTGGCCCCCGTGCACAGCACGGGTTAGTACCAAATCATCTTCTTTCCTACATATTCACATTGCCATGCTAACCAATGTTGCCCACTTCTTAAAATAGATGTCGTCACCACAATGATTATTATCAAGAACACACTGCAAAGCCACCAATTAAAAGAAAATAATAAACACGTTGGAGCAAACCATGGTGGCAGCAAAAAGGCCTCTAAGATTTCTGGAATTGGTGACAGGTCTAAAAACCTCAATGCAACTGCTTAGTTTCTATGCTATCAATAGATGGCGCTCAAGTCGGTTTTTTTTATTTTCTTTTCAAAAATAAAAGCATTAAAAGCAC
Source organism: Maea johnstoni (assembly GCA_963942565.1). NCBI lineage: Eukaryota > Metazoa > Annelida > Polychaeta > Spionida > Magelonidae > Maea > Maea johnstoni. The sequence goes on from OZ012696.1 coordinate 31,304,923, forward strand.
CTCCCCCTCGAACAAAAAACAAATACAAAAACGTTATGCACAATACCACACCAAAACAAAGATACCAACAACTTCAGTACAACCCGTCCACGCACAAATGACGAGAACGCCGCTTTAAACCGGCGGCAATATACAAATATGACATCCCTGTGGGGTGGCTAGCAGCATAAAGTATTGCTGTCTACCGCATGGGAGACTTTCATTGCTGAAATCGCAGTATAAAGGTACTCTGTTCAAGTTCAATGAACTACCTCACTCAGAACTTGTTTTGAAAGACATATTTGTTAATACATACATTTACAAAACGTACCTTGGTATGTGCAAGGAAATTTGAGAACCTTAAAAAATCTTCATTTCGTTTTGTCCAAAGCCAAGCAGATTGATCATGCAGCGGGAGAGAAAAAAAGTTAGGCGAGTAAGGGCCTTTTTTAAACCGGCGGCAATATACAAATATGACATCCCTGTGGGGTGGCTAGCAGCATAAAGTATTGCTGTCTACCGCATGGGAGACTTTCATTGCTGAAATCGCAGTATAAAGGTACTCTGTTCAAGTTCAATGAACTACCTCACTCAGAACTTGTTTTGAAAGACATCTTTGTTAATACATACATTTATAAAACGTACCTTGGTATGTGCAAGGAAATTTGAGAACCTTAAAAAATCTTCATTTCGTTTTGTCCAAAGCCAAGCAGATTGATCATGCAGCGGGAGAGAAAAAAAGTTAGGCGAGTAAGGGCCTTTTTTCATTTCAAACCAGACAATGACAGTACTCTTCTTTAATTCTATGTAAAACAGATGTTTTTTCTGTTTTTCCAGTTCACTCAGTATCATCATATTTTCATACAATGAGAATCTTCTTTTTTATCTACAATTGCACACATGTGCAACAGAATTTCTATTTCTCCATAGTCATGTCAATATGTATATAGTTCAAAACAGAAATGATGGACAAATAACAAAAGAGCAGAAAGATATATGGTTCAACGGACTAGATACATTATTACATATCGTACAGAACTGTGAATGGTAGTGGTAAAGGGAAACTATATATATATATATATATATATATATATATATATATATATATATATATATATATATATA